>JABBWL010000200.1:0-122945 GCA_016758765.1 Suillus cothurnatus | reverse complement strand
TTTGACATCAAGAGGTGTCAAGGTGGAAGGACGTCCGAGTCACACAAAAAGTTGTCGGACTAGATTGTGAGACTAAGATATATTATGTGTGTTATCTCTGCTGACAGCTGTGTGATGCCACCAGAACCCAGTGGTCACATTCTTGTGTGGGGCCTGGAGAACTGTGTTTACGAAGCCTCATGGAAGCCTAATTACTAAGGGGATTGAATGTTAGCAACTTGAAGATGCTTCCACTGTAGTACTGTAGTGACTGGATTCTGGACATAGAGAGAACATCACCAACAGTTTAAGGAATTCAAAGTCAAATTTGGAGGCCAATTTGGGTGCAATTTGGACTTGGGCAGAATATTTCAATCTTGGGATATCTGACTTAGAACATTTCATCAGATAAAGGCAAGGATTCACAGGTTTCCATTGTGCAGATGCAGTATGCAAGTTCCAATTAGCATGCATGCATGTAGTAAATGCATCAGCCAGCACATGACTGATGACCATTTGCATCATCATTAGGGCAAACCCACACCATCTCTGGGCCATTGGAAGTCTTGCAGGCTGAAGCACTAGTGGAGGATATGTTTACATAATCACCCAATATGATCGATTTCCATATCAGTCTTTGTTTGTACATGTTTTATCAGTCCTAAAGTATATATGCAAACAAAGTCCCATTTTACTCAGACCTTTTCTTGATCTTGAACTACCATCATCCCCTGCTTGGCTATAGGTAAGCAACCAAACAGTCACAAATAAAGTGAGAAAATAATAGTTAAATACAATTAAATATTCATTTGTTTGAATTTCTCAAAGGTGATTAGCATGCATGTATGCTAAATTTCTTGCTTTGCTTTCTGACAAATCATCTTTAGAAATATACAAAGAAGCACCATGTCATCAAGCAGAAGCAAGGTGATTAGCATACATGTATGCTAAAGTCCTTGCTATGTGTTCTGATAGTTATCTTTGAAGAGTTCAAGCAAGGTAAAGCAGGTTTCAAAGAAAAGGTGATTAGCATACATGCATGTTAAAAAGTTCTTGCCATATGTTCTGACAGTCATCTTTGAAGAGTAAGCAAGCAAAGTGGTTCCAAAGAAAGGTGATTAGCATATATACACACCAGATTCACTGAGCTGATCTGATTCACCTGATAGACATTAAACAATATTGAGGAGGTGAGAAACAATACATGTCTGAGAGATTTTACTTACACTGCACTACAGTTTGACAAGAATAAGGATGACCACAAGGAGGTCCATCAGCATATACATATGCTATTCACATGACTATCTGACTAACTGATGACCCATCTTAGATCACTCAAGTGATATAATTAGGACAGGTGAATGATGTCATATCATTTAGCATACATGTATGCTAACCAGGTCCTAGGCAGAAGAAGAGGAGAGGCACCACCACCTCTACACCACACAAATTCTGGCTGATGTAAGAGTGACAGAGCTTGGTTATGCCCTGCTACATTTTTGCACTGCAGTGTATCAACTTCTCTTAGGCATTGAAGGTGGTAGGTAACTGGAAGGAACCTCATCAGCTCAAAGAGGCAAAGAAGACCATTGCTAAAATGAGAAACATTTTGGATCCTGGTGCTGTGTGGCTTATTTGTCTCTGTGACATTGGTGAGAGATTATCATACATGTATGCTAAATATTGCCACCACAGATGCTCTGCAGCAAGCAAGCAATTCATCACTCCTGCTGTGTGAAAAAGATGATTCAGACACAGATAAACTGAAGAACATTCTTCACTTTGGATATGGTGAGGCATCTGAGAAGTCAGAGCAACTCATAGCAGATGCCATGGACCAATGGATGAAGTCAGGAGACACCAGCAGCTCACACACAGCATAGGCAGTCAGCAACAGACAACTATACAACTTTCTCAACAATATATATATTGAACAATCAGGATATCTCAACATGCACTATATATACTGAAAACAGCAAGGGTCCTTGGTGATGGATGAGCTAAACAATTATGTGAAAACAGAGGCACAAGGGAGTGGTGTCACAACTGACAAGGTAAAGTAGGATCAAAAGAAACAGGGTATGAAAATTTGAATGAGTGATGGTAAGAATAACAAGAGTTGCATGGCATGTGGTTGGTCTTGAACATTCTTGATTTGAGGTATGGTCCAGGTGTAGAGGACCTCTGGTCCTTACATCTGACACACTCCAGATGAAAAATAGCATGTTCCATTCATTGAAGTCAGAACATCGGTTGAGATTGATGAAATGATTTATGACACTGTAATATTTGATGTTGCTGAGATGAGCAACATGTGCCATCTTGGAAGAATGCATGATTCACACTCGCATCTTCCATGCCATCTTCGAGTCACAGTACTACTGGGATCTTGTCATCTTGGCATATGTCATTCATGATTATCATTGGAATAGGTAATAGTGTCCAAAATTCATTGCTATATATGTTGGGTGAGGGTCAAATGTTAATAGATGATACAGCACTAAGAAGTCCTTGTTAATTAGCTACAGTAACAAACTGTGAGAGGCTCCAGCGACAAGAAAACAGAATATATTTATGCATGAAAGTGAACAAGGTAGATTACTAGGAGGGGATTATCAGGCATATCTGAAAGATTCGACATGTAGGGTTATGCTTGGCTGTTAAAGACCATCGCACACCGGGTGCATACAATCTCTTGGAGGGGTGAGTATGACTGACTCAGAAGGGCTTTGCCTCAGCTCATACGTTGTGCCCCTCACCTGAGTACGGTGCCCTTAATTTTGGATAAAGTCCAATAAGGTCCTAACGAAGTCTGTAGGACTTCAGAGGCAGACAACTCTGGTGGAGTGTCCAAAGGGCTTCTGGATGAGCGTGGGAACCGTCCGGATGAGTGTGGGAAACTTCCGGACAAGTATCGGAAACTCAGATGGAGTTCTGTCCACTTGATAGGAAGTGGGATAAATGCATGTATCAATCCTTAGTGAAGACATAGGGTGGAGATACTGCAATGGATGCAGTCTGAGGCAAGAATAGTGGTCTGGAGCGGATGCGGATGGATATAGACTACCTTTAGATAGAGACAGAGTTGGATAAGGATTGGAAGGGGTACAAGTATCGGAAAGGCAAAACTTCGACCTAAGGATACAATCCTTTAGGCTTAAGATAGAATCTGGAAATGGATGATGTCCGGAAATGCAGAAGAGCAGAGCTCTGGCCTAGGGATTGATTCCCTAGGCCCAAAGGATAGAGAAGGGGTCCTTACAACACTAATGTGCAAGGACAAGAATGCTGCAAGACAATGTAATATTCGAACTGAGGATCTATCGAGATGTACAAGAGTTTATATACTGTAGGTAGCTAATGGAATAATCAGAGGCAGTGTCCAAGGCTATGTACATTAGCACAGTCAAAGGATAATGGATCAGTAAGCATAACAGATAGGTAAACAACTGAGTACCAGTAATAGACAAGTAGCGAAGATATCGGGTAAGTATAGAACTGGTTATCTGAAAGGAGAATACTGAATAAAGGAATAGGCTGTGTTAACGTTATATGGACAGGTAATGAATAAGAAAGCTTATCATATTGGATCCAAAGTGGATAGGCATATTGGATAAAGGAATAGACTGTGTTAATGTTATATGGACAGGTAATGAATAAGAAAGCTTATCGTATTGTATCCGGAGCAGATAAACATATCAGATCAGTGAAGGTGAGGAATGATGAGTGGGTGGGGGCTAGACCTGATGTGGGCTCTACAGTGCTCCTCTGGACGCAAGATATAGCTTGTCCCAAGGGGATTGCTATTGAGAAAAGATTCCTCTATAAGAGAGGGGAGTTGTGGACTGAGCTTTGGTCTGGAGGCTCTTCAAGTGCTCTTGAGGGAAGAGGAAGTAGTGGTGTGTGGTCTGACTAAGGGTGCGTGAAAATGCGCTGTAAGTTGCGAAGCGCAGGAAAAAGCATGAAAATATTGTGAAATACATTACTCTCTGAAAATGCGAAAGTGGGGCTCTCTAACTTGAGGGTAGATACTGAAGGAGAAATAGATGTGATTCTCAAGAAATATCCTGAGGCTCTTGCGGAATGCAACAATGGAATAGGAAGTCAATAGATTTTTGATGCTAAGTCCTACTAACTAATGTGTAAGTGATGGAAGAGAAGTCCCCTCCAAGCCTCCAACTATGCGCTGATGTGTCAGTATGCTAAGTGAGTTCCCAGGGCTCAGAGCCAAGTAGGTAGCGGTAAACGTACAAGGGTGATGTAATATAAACACATAATGAGATAAGTGAACATAAATGGGAATGTAAAGGCATATATGATGTAATGCGAGTGAAACAAAGTGAAATACGCACCAATGGACCTTGGAGGATGAGGACAGGACATGCGAACAGAATGCGATGGATCCTAGGGAGGTGTGCAGTAGCATGTGTCAAAGCACAAAAAACGTGAGAATGCAAAATGCAAAATGCGAACTGTGGGATCATGAAATATGTGAAATATGTGAGATGCATGAAAATGCGAAATGCGGGATGCATGAAATGTGTGAAATGTGCGAAAAATGCGAGATGCGGATTATGCAAAAACGCGAAATGTGAATTATGTGAAATGCATTGAAGGGTCAACAATTCTGCTGGGATGCAGAACAATGTTGGGTGAATGCTGCCTAGCTGCTATTCAACCCAATGGCTTCTGGTCTAAGCTCAGGGCTCAAGAGAGAGAGAGAGTGTGTGTGTGTGTGTGTGTGAGAGAGAGAGAATATGAAAATATCACTCCAGACAATGAGGACAAGACTGTGTATCAGGAGCTGTATAGTGAGCTATCAAGCTACTACTAAAACTAATAAGCTGCAAGTCTGGGGAAGCTACTGAATCCTAGAAGGAGAGCTACCAGAACTATAACTGAAAGTCTAGCTAATGAGTGGAAGTATAGGGCGAAGATTTGGTGATTATGTAAGCAGTGAAAATGCGGACATAAGCAAGGAAAAGTAAGGTAAGAAAGCTAAGTAAAAACTGTTAATACCAGCCCAGAGGGAGACTAATCCCTACAGCATGAAAATGCAAAAACACAAAATATGTGAAATACGCGAAAATCGCCATGCTGCAGCAGGTCCAGTATAAGGTCTGTACACGCCCATAGAGACTTGAGTCTCTACATCAGATCCATATATTGGATTCGACAGATGAGTGGTAGTTGGACAAGCACAATAGTGGATGAGACTGGATATGGTTATGAATGAAGTCTAGGAATCTAATCTAAGGATTAGTCCATAAATTCAACTATAGGATAGGTCCAGAATCTGGGATATGACATCGGCCCTCTGCTGAGAATACTGGAAGGTCCAGAGACAGGGAAACAAAGTGCATGACAGACCACGTGTGCTATACCCTGCAATCCACAAACTAATGTGATACCTGTAAATTGCTACTTCTGTGCAGATCTCTCTCAACTCCATCTAGCAGTGTATTGAGTATCTCTGCTAGACCATGAATCCATTGACATGTTGGACACAACCAATGTAATGTTCCTATAGATTCTCCCTGAATAGTGACATACACTTGATGTCGGACATGATATTGCTGGTTGCTCTCTGGGTGTAGCTGATTACAATGCATTACTATCTGAGTCTCTAATTGATGAAATAAATAAAATAGAATGGTTTGTTGATGGTGCAGGGTTGTGATTTGTGGGTAAAATACTCCATTGTTTTGGAGTTCTTGTGGCATTTTGCCTAATTTAGAATATTATGATTGATCTCCACAATGTTCCTTTGCACTTGTAATAATATACAAAAAAATGATAAAAGTGTTTAGGTGTCTAGAGCACTTCAAAAGAATAGTAAGGATTGGCACTGCAGCTATTGGATATGATAGTAATTTGAGCGCAACTCAGAATGAGGAAGATATTGTGGCGAATCAATGTAACGATAGTGGTGTGGTCGCCAATCAGGAATGTCAACTGAAAAATCGTCATTCTCTGAAAGATCTTCTGGTATTCCTTCACAAGATTCATCTTCTGGATATTCTGCTGCCATAGCATCTAATGCTGCTAAGATATCTCTTCCTCCTTGCCTGGATTGTAGTCGCAATGGTTCTGGTGACTGAATATATGAGATATGAATGTATCTAGCTGGGCCAGCTGGCTGTGCAAATGACATTACCATGGGGTGACGAAAGCGTTTGGCTCTGATGGTTTGCAACCATGCATATTTTATGCGCCAATGGAAAGGAAGCCGAATGCAATGATGTGGGATGGTAAGAATTATGGGTCAATCGCTCCATGGGCTGTCTCTTGCTGAACTTGGATATCCACCCATCCTTTTGCTACTCCTAATATTTTGTGGACTACTCCTATGTAGCTATACATGAGCTGAACAGGATCTTCTAGGGTTATAAGATCTTGAAGATGAATGGGTTGATTGGAACAAAGTTGAACAGAAGTTGCTACCCAGTGATTTTGACTGAGTACCTTCCCTGGAAATGTTACAGTCACCCTATTCTTTTCTCACACTACGCTTCCCTTCCATTTCGCTATGCTTCCTTGTCACCTGGCTGCCTCCTCATGCCTCCTTATCTCTGACTCGTCTTGACCCAACTTCCCATGAACCTTCCTTTTCTGTACTATGACTCTTGGTCCGTGCTTACCTCTCTCCTCTATTTAAGAACGTAGTTACTACTTGTATTTCCTTAACTTGAATCTACTCGGTTCTCTCTGATAACTTGAACTCTAGCTCCTTGGGAAGGAGGCTAGCCTTGTTGACCTTGAATAAGCTCTAGATCCTGCGGGAGTCTAGACGATCGGATCCTGCGGGAGTCCTTAGCCCGACGAAGCTACGCTTCAGTCGGTCCTGATCCAGAACCACCTTTATTGGTGCTGTAGATTGCCTTTGTTGGCGTACTCTATCCGAGTCCGTAACAGGAAATGCCTGAGTGGTGCAAATAGCCTGAATAGTAGAAGAGTTCATGGTGATCTGTTCACCGCTGTAGTTTCTGGTGATTGCTCCAACACTAGCTGGTGTAATGGGTAGAATCATAGTTGTAAAAAAAGAAACGAATGTGGGTGAAGTTTGGTCAAGGGTAGTCTTGTAACTGAAAGACTGAATAGAGAGATGGTAATAATGAAATTTGAATTATGTCTTACTCCTGAGGTCTAATGATGTGTCAATTGGATGTTTTTTTGACAGTACTTTAATGTATTTGTACGTATTCTCAAGCCACATCTGGCAAAGTACCAATTCTTGTTTCTATACTTTGTATCCAGCAATAGAGTTGATAACAAGTGAAACAGTCTTGACAAATGTGGTGCTCTAATCCCACATTCCACAGGAAAATAATATTGTTAAGATGGTGATAAGTGTAGATGTGCTCTATATTTACATGCCAGAGCAGGGTGGCAAGTAGCTGATGCAAAATAAACTCCAATGTATCTCACACTGGTTGATTGTTGAAAAGATCAATATATTGAGGAGGTGGCATGTAGGAATTCCTCAGAATTTATTATTCTGAAATATCCTGGCTGCTATCTGAGTTGTCTGAAGATAACTGATCTGATGATGACGAATCAAATCTGTTTGCTGTTTGGTGCAAACAAACAAATTCTGCTGAGTTTTGAGTAATGTATAGGAGTGATCTGAATGCAGCTACACCTCTTCTAGAAACTGCACCATCCAACTCTCTCAAAACAAAAGATCCTCCTTCTGTTCTTCATACTACAGAGAATGGTCCCGAATATCTTGGTTTGGTCTTGCGATTTAGCTCCTTCTCAATTCTAGTATTATGCACCAAGACTAACTCTCCTGGTTTGTAATGTCCCTTCTGAAGCTGTAAAGAGAATTTTCTCTCAAATTGTTCTTTCGATTTAAATCGTGCCTTCTTCAGAGTATCTGCTGCTCTAGCTAAGTCCTCTGGACGCTTTTCCAGCTGTCTTATTCTTAATGCTAATAACTCTTCTGAAGTCATATTACTTCGAAATCCTTCCACCATAAAAGTTGCCTGGGCTAGATCAAAGGGCAGAACTGGGTGCACTCCATGCACTAAATAAAATGCAGAGAAGCCAGTAACTCGACTTGTCATAGTTCAATCAGCAAATAAAGCATGAGGTAACATGTTAGGCCATTGAGTAATCTTCTTTCCACATGCTTTTACTAAGGCTTCCCTCAGGGTAAAGTGTCCCCGTTCCACTACCCCATTTGCTCTAGAATTGTAAGTGGAAATGGTTATGTGGGGAATGTCAACTCTCTTAACTAACTCTGCAAATGCTCCTTTAACCTCTGGGCCATTGTCGGTTGTTATTTGCCCTATAGCTCCATAGCGGCAATATATATCTTCCCAAAAGAATTTGCTGAGGGACTTGGCATTGTTGGACTTCAATGCTCTTCCTTCTACATATCGTGATAAATCATCCCTGGCTAGTACTATGTATCGGTATCCATGGGCAAGTGGCATATTCATGATATCTATGTAAACTCACACAAACAAGGTGGCAGGTGTTGAGACAATAAGGGGAATGTGCATCTTCTTTGTGGATCATATCTGACAGCCATGACAGGATTGTACATGATGACGAACATCTGCTAACAGATATGGCCAGAAAAATTGATATCAAATGACTTCCCAGGTGGAAAATTCACCATGATGTCCTAGCTCCTCATGAGCTTGTCTCAATATGGCTGATTGTTTCTTAGGTTCCAAAACCACTAGCAAAGGTGGCCTTCCTTGCATTCTTTTATACATCCGATTATTTCATACAAAGAGCTGGTTGGCCTTCTTAATAAATTGCTTTCTTCCCTGTACTGAATTAAAAGATGGTGCTTGTAACGTAGTAAAAAAATGGAAAATATCCTGCAAAAAAGCTTCTTGATGATTTGTACTTTGGGATTCAGAAGGTAAATGATTCCCAGTGTGTAAAGTATTAGAATGGTAACAGATATGGGGCCGAAATAATGCTTGAGATTCTCCAGAAAATAGGGCAATCTCATCTAGCCATGAGTCTTCTTCTTCCTCTACTTCTTCTCCTTCTCCAAGACCTCTTCTTGATAATGCATCTGGTCCTTTGAATTGTGTTGCTGGAACATGTATTAGCTTGAAATCAAACAATAAAATTCCTTGAATCCAGCGGTTCATTGCAGCATTCAGTTGTAGGTCCAGTTCATTCAACATTCCCTTAATGTACTTGGCATCTACCTCTACATGAAGGGTCTTTGCTCCAATAATATGAACACAAAAAGCTCTTAAGGCTCAGAATAGTCCAAATAGCTCTAACTTGGGCTGAGAATATCGAGATTCCACTTCTGAGAAAGGAATGGATCCATATCAAGCTGCTCTTTTTCTTCCATGCTCATCAATTTGGGATAAGATAATCCATACTGACATATAACTTGAATCTACTGAGAGAATGATGGGAAGTTCAGAACCATAGTCAATAGATCGTAATGCTGGAGCTGAAGCTACCAGACTTTTCAAGGTTTTGAATGCTTTCTTTCTATGTTCATCCCATATGAACTCAAAATTCTGTCTCCATAGCTCAGTAATAGGTCTGGCTAACTTGGAATATCCAGGAATCCATATCCTAACTGTTCCACATAGTCCAAGAAATCCTCTGGCTTCTTTTGGATTGGTTAGATCAGGCCAGTTTAAGATTTTGTCTACTTTTGCTTTATCTGGTAGGTGTCCTTCAGGAGTACATGCCTGCCCTAGTATTAATACCTTTGGAAGGCATAGCTGAATTTTAAGAGCAGAGAATGTTGCTCCTGATTCCTTTACTCTATGCATGATACAATGCACATCCTGGGCATGTTTTCCCAAATAAATCTTCGAATTCCTGGATTCTCTTTCAAAACTTCTGGATTGCCATGTTCATCAGGATAAGTGGATCTGGGTCCTTTGATAGGTAGATCATCAATAAATATATTTGCTTTACTGGGAATTTCATCATGCAGAATAAAAGTCATGCACTTCTGAAATTCAGCAGGTGAATTGGTGAATCCTGTGGGCAAAGAGGTGATACGAAGTAATCCTAATGGTGTCAAAAATGCAGTCAAATCTTGACTTTCAGGGTGGAGCTTTCTAGCATCAAATCCCCAAAATAAATCAAAGACTGTATAGCACTGTGATCCTGCAAATGGTTCTACAAAGTCATCTAGTATAGAAGGTAATCCAGCATCTTGTATAGTCACTTTGTTTAGAGGCTGCAAATCATGTACAATTCGCAACTTCCCATTCTTCTTAATGACACAAAACCATCGTGAACGATAAGATGATTGACTCGCTTCATAAACTCCTGCACTTATTTTGAGCTTTAGAACCTCTATGACTTTATCCTTGATTCCTGGAGGTATTCTCATATTCTTATACTCCCAAGGAACATGTGGAACTGTAGGTATGATGTATGGTGAAAAGTATGATTCTTTGAAGGTATCCCTATCACTATCTTCAAAAGCTAGGGTGTCCTCATTCAGTTGCATGATATGCTCAAATAATCTTTCCTCTTCCGATGATAAGAATCCTGATGAGTTGATATTAAGGGATTTTAATCGTTCTGTTGTGATTTTGACAGATGGTGTAAAATCAGGGGGATGAGGTGATAGGGCTGGTAGTGTCTCCAAGGGATCATATGGAAACTGTCGGCATACTTGTGCTTCCTAAGGAAATACTCCTGGAACAAGCTTAATTTTCTTATCAACCTGTTTGTACATAGTGTATGACACAACAGGGTCATTGGATATATCAATATTCTCCAAGGGGAAATTAGCTGGGGCCCATAATGAATTGTCAGAATCGTGTCCCCTGGTTCAAAATACCCATATTCAGATTGGTACCTTGAATTCATTTGTATGTGTGCCTCAATTATAGTGTTAGATCTTAGATTCTTCTAAGTGTACAACACTTTGTGAGAATGTTTGTTTTGACAAACACTGTTCCTAACTTCTCGGTAAAATGACTTTGACAGATTTTGTAGTAATGCTGTTGTACTTGTGAATTAAGGCTTTGATTTGTTGATATTGCACTTCAGGGGTGATTATATAATGCTTGCTTTTGCACTATAAAGTTCGCAAACAAAATCATATCATATTGGCTTCAAAAGCCCTAAGTGTGTTGAACATCACTAAGTATAGTAGTACACTGAGTTGAGCATTCAGTAAGTAGCAATCACGAACAAATTCGCAGGGAACAATAGCTAAACACTTCAAAGTCAAGAAAAAAAATCTATAGTAGTGAGACAGTAGATAGTACAAACATCTTGATTGTGTGAGATAAAGGTGATGAATGATCCAGACGAAGGTAGACATAGCAAGGACTACTAAAAATAATCAGTGCATTGATAAGAATGTGTGATACTGGTACTAACATCACAAGTACAAACACAACCAACTGACATATGATCTTCAGAATAACGAGTGACTGATCAAGAACAAAAGAAACTACTAGTCTAAAAAAATGATGAGCTAAAATTTGACAGATACAAATGCAACATACCGAAATCCGATGATCAATGAGAAGATCAAGAGCGCAGAAACGTGACATGAACTAATCTGAAATGTCTATGAGCTAAAGTATATCAAAAAAAAAAACGAATATGACATACTTGCAAACGAATTCAAACGAACTGTAAAGAAACAACAAGACCAAGGGCTGAACCAAACAAAGCAAGAGAGCTACAAGACCATCATGAAAGAATATACTGAAATGCTTGTGTGAGCTAAAATTCGTCAAAATGAATGCGACATACTTGTGAACAAAGTCAAATGAACTGCTAGAAAGATGATAATGCCAAAGCCGAGGACCAAGGACCAAGCAGACACAGGATATGGTACAGCTGAAAAGAGTGAATGTGCTCGCAAAGAACACAAGTTTTCGAAAAATTAGACGCATCTAAGCGCCATGATTGAAATCATAGTACTTAGGGTCCTCGAAGGCAGCTGCACATCCTGGTCTAAATATTGCAAGGTCCTGGCGATGCTGGCGTTCATGAACTGCTAAAATACTCCCCAATGATGATTCAGGCTTGACGCGTGTGTGGCGCAAGTCGTCAAGTAAAAAATCTTGTAACAGGATGTAGATGATGTCCTCATCAGGTACCATCATCTGTAAAATTTGGTCAATAGCACGAGTGACTCCTTCAAAGCCAAAGAAACGAAAGTAGCCTGCTGCTGAATGAAGATAAGTGGATTTGGTTCGAGTGAGGAATGGATTGCAAAATGGTGCATGCTGAAGTAAGAAAGCCGTTTGGCTAACCCAGGCTGGGAGAGCTCGATCACCTTCTATCAATATGATGCATAGCTTGGATTCACTGCAGTCATGAGACTGTTCTGGTGTTAGTACTGCATGAACATCACGAATGAGCTCGACATGTTTGTATCAAATCTGACGCCATTCAAAATAACGGCTCCATAAGCGAGTTTGCGCATGTATGATGCAGTCAGGATATTCGAGATGATTGAAATGGTATAAGGATGGTGGACGGACTGTGAGAAAGTAAGATTCGTGGGCGCCTACTTCCCAGATGTTGTGTTCAGCAATAGCTGCGCTGATAGCAGCTGCTGTTGAAAAAAGATTGGTGAGTGCTGAGGTATGGCATATACCATTGAATGGAAGGGTAGTGCGACTGTCATGTCCACAGTGAACACCTTGGTAAGGTTCTTTGATACGAGTCTGAAAAACTGGAGGGTCAGCAATAAGAGCAGCGCAGACAGTGTCAAACATTAACACTTGTAGATAGTATGGCGCATGACGAGTGCTATGCTCTTCGCTGTGTTGAAGAACTCATCTGTTGGCCGATATAAGTGTATCGCTTAACGAATAAGTAGATCTTGCTGTGTTGTTAGTACTAGGTGCATTGTCATCCTCCATTAAGTCTTCTTCATTGGATGAGAATCCATCAGATGACGCTGATGCATCGTCATCAGAGTCGTCGGTAAGGTAGAATAGCGGTGTGACAAACACATTAGCGCTGGGCAGATATTGAATAAATTCCCATAACTGGCCTCGCTTGTTGCGCATCTACGTAGAATCTGGTCCGATGTCGGTATCACGCTCCCCCATGTCCTGTCTATGCCCGCTTACCTCCACTGGTGCATCAATTCCCTTGATTATCATCGCTAAAGCTACTGGCGCAGGCCTTATTACATGTATCCACGTGTCGCACAACGCCAATCCTCCGTTTTACCTACAGATACGACGCGCCGCGCTTACATCGCTACAAGTTTTGCCTACGCCTTCCGTATATTCACGCACTACGATATAAGGACCAGCAGTAGATAGTTCTTACTTACTTCCCTTCCCGCGGGCAACTGTCGTACAGCGGAGTCACCTAGTAGTTTCATAGCTTGCGCAATCTTCAAAATCTATTGTTCTTCTGTGTCCGTGCGCGCTATTAAGTTCCTGCAGTCGCGCGCTACTACTCAGGCCCTCACTCTCGCAAGGTCGCGCTTATAACCCGTTGCATCCAGCGCCAGCACATTGCTTGCCAATACCCGCTCCTCCCTGAAGTTGCGTCTAGCGCCAGCTCATTGCTTGCCAATACCCGCTTTTCCTTGTAGTTGCGACCAGCGCCAGCTCATTGCTTGCCAATACCCGCTCCTCCTCCAGTGTCCAGCGCCAGCTCATTGCTTGCCAATACCCGCTCCTCCCTGTAGTTGCGTCCAGCGCCAGTGCATTGCTTGCCAATACCCACTCCGCCCTATAAGTGGTATCTTGCGCCAATGCATTGCCTGCCAACACTTACTCCACTCACATCGCCGCGCCTTGTACCAGCGGGTTATCTACCATATCCTTGCCCACCGCAGTTCTCAAGATCACCCGCCAAAGCGCTACTTAATTGCAGACTTACTCAGTGCGCTATCGCTGTCGGGTTGCCATAAGGTCGCTATAGGTCACTAAGTCCTTAAGTTTCAGCTTCCCTTGCAATTAAAGATAAGTGGAACTAGTCTATTCAGTCTAGCCAAATTTATTCTTTCACAAACTGGAGCCCACCGTGAGGGGATTAATTGAAGCTGGAAGGAAGATCGCATAGACCAAATTCTTCCTGCACGAGTCACGCGGCCAACATATCTGGAGAAGATTTTTCTACCAGGTATTAGAGGATATCGAAGAAGAAGTAGAAGCCGGGCCATCCCATACCCGACAACTATCTCCTGACACCCCCGAGTATACCTTCGAGGAGGAAGACGAAGACCCGACACCCAGCCACCACCCGCTCTCTCGAATCCCATTTGTTTCAATAGACACCCCATCTACCGTATCACCCCTCACTTCTGAAAACCCAACCCGCAAACCCTCACCAGAAAGACGTAGCGCCCCAATACCAACTCTCCCAGTTCCGACACCCCCCGTACCAACAACAGCCCCGTCCCCACGCAAGCGACTTATCACTCTTCCGTTAACCTTACCAAATCTTACAATACACGCACCCTCCATTCCCGCTACCATGACCACTCCCGTATTCAGAATGCCCCTCAGGGGTACCGACGCAGCGCCAAAATTTGATGGAATGCCAGCGCGCCTTATACCGTTTTTCGAAGACGTAGAACAGCTAGTGGATTATGCCGCTCTTGATCACGAACAGCGCATCAAATGCGCCATCTGATACACACCTATTGATGAAGCAGAAGTTTGGGCGCTCGAACCAGAAGCGAAAGGAAAGGATTGGGATCAGTTTATCGCAGTCATCAAAGCAATGTACCCTGGATGTGAAGGCGACTGTTGCTATACCTGCACTGACTTGGAGAACCTCTGCGCGGAGCAAGCGCGCATCCCAATGCGCTCTAAGGAAGAGCTCGGACAGTACTACCGCAAGTTCAACAAGATATCTAAGCACCTCATCAATACGAAGAAGTTAGCAGACCTTGAGCAAGGGCGCTTCTTCTTTGAAGGTATCCACTCCGCAACTAGCGCCTCCATCAAGCGACGTCTGGAAATCAAGCTCGCTGATCATCACCCCGACGACCCATACTCTATGTCAGAAGTATATGATGCTGCCGTATTTCTCTTGCCAAGCATAGCGACTACGGCAGTACCAACCCAACCCGCCAGCACCGTCGCGGTAAAAACCCAGCAACCCACCACACAGCAACCTGGTGCGGGGACAGTTGTCAAAACAGAGTATAGTCAGACACAATTCAGCGGATGCTACTTCTGCGGAGGAAACCACATCACAAGGAACTGTGCGACGTGCGACGAATACGCAAGAAATGGGAAAATCATGATCACCGACACCAACAAGATCTCTATGCCCGATGGTAGAGGGATTCCTGGGAGACAAGAGGAAGGCAATTTCAAGCAGCGCATAGACAACTTTTTGCGCAACAGACCCGCTACTGGCGCTAACGCTACGATCCTCGGTAACATGTATTGTCGCGCTGAACCTACCACCCAAGTAGCGCTAGACATCGAACCATGCGCATTCATGCACACATGCACTGACACGCTAGAAGACGACTCCAGCGATGAAGAATTAACGCGATTGGAGATGGAAGCAAATCGAGCACGAGAAGCATTTGCGGCGGTAAAGGCGGGGCGCGCCAACCGCAAGGATAAGGGAAAGAACGTGTGATTCGAAGGAGTTAGCATACCAGCGCATACAAAACCTGGACCAATGTCAAGAATCGCAGAAGCAGTAGAAGAAGTCACCTCCCCGCAGGTTAAAGCGGCGGGATTGAAGCCCAACAACGCGCCCAACAAAGGGACGGTAGTAATAATGCCTGCGGGACCTTCATCTGTGCAAGATACTACCTCTTCTTCCCCCTCTTCGCGAAGCGCGATTACCCCCGACGACCCTCCCGCCAATCAATCATCCACGCAATACAGATACACTTTCCCGCTCGAAGACAAAGATGCGGATAAACGCGTAGTTGACTGCATGTTGGATTCCACTATCAGCATGCCAATGCGCGAGCTAATCGCAGTGTCGACTGACATGCGCAAAGTATTCAAGGATCTAACAACCACCAAGCGCGTCACTGTCGGGACAGTTTCCGTCAACGAACTATCTAGTGTGCCAGAGATGCAAGATTTCTTGAAGAAGTATGATGGGTGTCTGCAAAGGAGCGATGACGGTCGCATTGTCGCAGAACACTTCACATTGCTAAAGTGTATCAGAGTGGTAACGCACCACGGACGAATTCTCTCCTGCATTCTAGACCAAGGCGCTGAGTGCATCGTGATGCCACGCTCAGTTTGGCGCACATTGGGCGGTATTCCGCTGAGGTCTGACCATAAACTAACCATGGAATCCGTTAATACCTTGACTGACGAAACGCTGGGAGTCATTGAGAACCTGCCATTGGACTTCGGAGCAGGAGAAATGTTATTCCAAGTCCAAGTAGTCCCAACTGCCAACTTCGACATGCTGCTAGGGCGGCCGTTTTTCACACTCACTAGTTGTCGCATGGAGGACCTGCCCAACGGCGAACAGGACGTGACGCTGACCGACCCAAACACGGGGAAGGTAATCCGCATCCCAACCAACCGATGGGCAAAGAAATGTGCAGGATGCGAAGCAGGCGTGCACCCCCCAGACGCGCGCAAGAAGGGTTTTTAATTATCAATGATCCGCTTAAACCACGAGGAGACAATCTAATACATACGAATCCGCCTCTCTCTCTTATTTCCCATCACACTACATTACTACCTGGTTCCAACTATTGCCTCGCGCCATCTGCGCACCACTCGCTCTCAAGGAGCAATCTCTATTCATTTTTTCGCCCCGCAGCGCAATTCTCCCCACGCTATACCCACCTTGTTTCTACCCGCTCAATAATTGATCGCGCTTCTGTCAAAGCATTTAACAGCGTTGACTCCTATGACCCAATCCGACGTGCGCTAGTCTATAAGCCGGTCGCAAAGAAAGTTCGCACTGTCCAAACCGCTATGCCCCCAGAATTCAGAATAACACGACAATTACCCGACGACCCCTTGGCCGGCATGCCTACACTGCCAACCCACCCGCCTGACTTTGTTCCAGGTGTCCGCTTTACTCAAGAAAGAGCAGACAATTTAGACTTAGACCCCGCCAACTGGTTATGGCCTGACGAACTTAAGCTTATCCGCTGGCTCGTTCAGGTTCATGAAAAGGCATTCGCATGGGACGCGTCCGAGCGCGGCCGTCTCAATGAAACATTCTTTCCGCCCTACAAAATCCCTACCATCCCCCACACTCCCTGGTCTCAACGCAACATCCCAATCCCATC
Organism: Suillus cothurnatus; assembly: GCA_016758765.1. Lineage (NCBI taxonomy): Eukaryota > Fungi > Basidiomycota > Agaricomycetes > Boletales > Suillaceae > Suillus > Suillus cothurnatus. Next base: position 105,784 of record JABBWL010000200.1, on the reverse strand, counting down.
TTCAACCTTAGGAGAAGTTATCCACATCATCAAAGAAAAGATCCAATCCGGTGTATATGAACCGTCTACCGTGGCATACTGATCGCGCTGGTTTTGCGTAGTTAAGAAAGACGGAAAGTCGCTATGCTTAGTGCACGATCTGCAACCTTTGAATGCAGTAACTATCCGAGATTCTTCCCTCCCCCCCTTCGTCGAACAATTAGCGGAATCCTTTGCAGGATATGCGGTATATGGCATGATGGACTTATACTCAGGTTACGATCAGCGCGCGCTACACGAGGAATCGTGCGACCTCACCATGTTTGGAACACCCTTGGGCCCACATCGTTTAACTACGCTACCGCAAGGACACACTAATGCGGTACAGGTATACCAAGGCGATACCGCTTTCATTCTTCAAGATGAGATCCCGGACTATACATCGCCATTCATCGACGATGTCCCTGTCAAATTGGTTAAAACACGGTATCAAAGAACCGACAGGTCATATGAAACCATAGTGCAGAACTCAGGCATCTGCCGCTTCATTTGGGAACATTGCATAGTCATCAATCGCATACTCCAGCGACTTGAGAATGTCGGTGTAACAGTATCAGCAACCAAATTTGTCCTAGCCACACCAACCGCTATCATCATCAGACACAAATGCACCTTCGAAGGGCGCGTACCTGAAGATTCCAAAGTCCAAAAGATACACGACTGGCCAGAATGTCACACCGTCACGCAAGTGTGCGGTTTTCTAGGGACATGCGGCGTTTTGCGCATCTTCATCCGCAACTTCTCGAAGATCGCACGCCCGCTGATCAATCTCACACGCAAGAATGTAGCCTTTGAATGGGGCGAGGAACAACAGGTCGCAATGCAGACCCTGAAGGACACGATATTAGAGTCTCCCGCACTGCGCGCAATAGACTATGAATGCGGACGTGAAGTAATCCTAGCGGTCGATACCTCTAACATCGCTGTAGGTTACATCCTCCTTCAAGTCGGGGAAGATGGCAAGCGCTATCCTAGCCGCTTTGGATCCATTTCCCTGACTGAAGTCGAAAGTCGCTATTCCCAAGCCAAGCTAGAACTCTATGGCTTATTTCGCGCGCTCCGTGCGGTACACATGCATATATTCGGCATCACCAACCTAATGGTTGAAGTCGACGCTAAATATATCAAAGGAATGATCAATAACCCAGACCTCCAACCAAATGCGACTATCAACTGATGGATCGCGGGGATATTATTATTCTCTTTCACGCTAGTTCACGTACCCGCCACCACGCATACCGGTGCCGACGGCCTTTTGAGAAGACAACCCGCCGAAGGAGATATCGCTGAGGAGGACGACCACGAGGACTGGCTTGACCGCTCATACTCGTTTAGTATTGAAATCCTTAACGATAGAAGTTGCGCTATCGCTGGCGCAGGATTTGATATAACCCACTACCCGTACACCCTACCCATACCCAACCCCTTAACCCGTCCACCCGCATTCGTTGCACTCTTAGATACCCGAGAACCCGAACCCGATAACCCGACCATACCCCGTTCTGACAAGGTGCAAGCTAAGGACACAAGAATCATCCAAATCCACCGCTTTCTAGAAAATCGCAAAAAACCCATAGATCTAACAGACGAAGAATATGAGTCAGTAGTCGCATCATCAACACGCTACTTCATCCTAGATCAAAAGTTATGGTGATGCAACTCGCAAGGAAAGCACCAACTGGTAGTCCCTGAATCGCGTCGCTACCGCATTCTGAAAGAAGTGCACAACGACCTTGGTCACAAGGGAGTATATTCGATCCGCGCTAGACTACTCTTGCGTTTCTGGTGGCCTATGATTATTGAAGTCATCAAGTGGTACAATAAGACATGTCACGAATGCCAGATCTGACAGTCGCGCAAATTGCACATCCGCCAACCGTCCCCATTCCAGGCGGTATTTTTAGGAGAGTGCACATAGACAGTATGATGATGCCCAAAGCGGGTGGCTTCAACCGCTTAGTTCATGCGCGATGTGCACTAACGGGATACCCAGAATGGCGGATGTTACGCAAAGAAAACACCAAGTCCCTCGGCGCGTTCATATTCGAAGATCTCCTTTGCAGATGGGGTCCAATCACTGAAATCGTTACCGACCACGGACCCGCCTTTCGAGCGGCAGTGGACGATTTAGCGGAGCGCTATGGTATTCATCCAATCCGAATCTCACCCTACAACTCCCAAGCTAATGGTATTGTCGAACGGCGTCACTATGATGTCCGGGAGGCCATCATTAAAAGTTGTGATGGGGACGAGTCGCAGTGGTACAAAGTCGCGCATGCAGTATTATGGGCAGAACACGTCACCGTTCACCAAGTGACAGGATTCACGCCTTATTTCATGGTTCACGGAGTCGAGCCAATCTTCCCATTTGACCTCGCAGAAGGAACATTTTTAGTAGTGCTACCCGACCAAGACACCCTTTCAACTACAGATCTAGTTGCATGGCGAGCACGCCAGCTCCAGAAGCGCTGACAGGACCTTAACGACATCAAAGAAAAAGTCCTGAAAGCGCACTACCAGTCCATTCGCAATTTCGAGCAGCGCTACCTGCCGCTTGATCGTTGATTACGACTTCAAACCTGGCGCATATGTATTGGTACGCAACTCCAAAGTTGAGTATGAGCTAAGTCACAAGACAAAGCCGCGCTACATAGGGCCTATGATTGTCGTCCGTCGCACTAAGGGCGGCGCATATATATTGGCAGAATTAGATGGTGCGGTATCCAAACTGCGCTATGCAGCATTCTGCCTACTCCCATATCTCCCGCGCAACGAAGCCAAGATCTCAGTTACCAGTATCACGGGTCTAGATGAAGAAGCGCTCAATTCCCTAGCTAGCGAAAACATAGAAGAGCCCGACGACGAAGCGCTCGATTTCGACTTGATTGTATAACCCATCCACCAATCCGCAATACCACAACTATACCCATTCATAGTATGATAGTACCAGTTTTATCCCGGTTTTCGTCCGGTGTTCAGTTCCACCCTCTCATTATGTTACGCGCTAATCGCGCACAGACTTTATACCGCAACAACAAAGACTAGATTATACCGCGCACGATTATTACTATACTCCTTTATTCAAATGCGTAGGCAGCACACCACACACCTTGATTATAGCGACAAGAAGGGAGAGGCGCGATGATGAAGACGATCAGTAACCCGCAAAACAGACAACCGTATCATTTCACCTCCTATCGTATCGCGCGCGCACGCTCATGTTATGTTAATTATCCCTTAGGCACCCAGTGGAGTTAAGGCTAGCGCATACGGCACGGACATGGGACTTAAGACGCGCGCTCAAACGGATTCCTAACGGTCAAGCAGACCCTGCTATTGGCGCTATCCAAATTGCTATCCTAAATTGTACAGTGCTCTATGCCAAGTTCATCAAGAAAAAGGAAAAAGACTAATGAGACGCTATCTAACGGGACCTCCTCTTCTTGAGCTCCAAGTTGATAAGCTCAACTTCACTCATCAACTCAAGAACCATGCTATGCATGGTGGACATGCGCGCCCACAGCGTCCGCAACCGACCCTCCAGAATCAAGTCCTCCGCGTTCGCATCAGCCTCCATGAGCGGGTCAATTATCTCGACATCAATGCTTTCTTCTCGCTCACGCCTACCGCCCTCAGACTCCCGACCAGCGGGGGACTCATCCTCTTCCCCAGAATCGCTGGATAGCTCTGAGGAGGAGGACTGGCAGCGTGGTCCTAGGGCGGCGAATCAAAACTTGCGCACCCGTTGGTGCTTCAGCGACAGCCGCAGGACTCAGACGTCGACGCGACCCACGCAATAGCGACGGCAGCCGCGCGGTGAAGGCGAGGAATGATGAGTGGGTGAGGGCTAGACCTGATGTGAGCCCTACAGTGCTCCTCTGGACGTGAGATATAGCTCGTCCCAAGGGGATTGCTACTGAGAAAAGATTCCTCTGTAGGAGAGGGGAGTCGTGGACTGGGCTTTGGTCTGGCTAAGGGCGCATGAAAACGCGCTGTAAGTTGCGAAGCGTGGGAAAAAGCGCAAAAATATCGCGAAGTGCGTTCCTCTCTGAAAACGCGAAAGCGGGGCTCTCTAACTCGAGGGTAGATACTGAAGGAGAAGTAGATGTGATTCTTGAGAATATCCTGAGGCTACTGCGGAATGCAACGATGGAATCTGAAGTCGATGGATTTTTGATGCTAAGTCCTACTAACTAATTGTCTAAGTGATGGAAGAGAAGTAAAGTAAAAACCTCTAACTATGCGCTGACGTGTCAGCATGCTAAGCGAGTTCCCAGGCCTCAGAGCTGAGTAAGTAGCGCTAAACGTACAAGGGTGATGTAATATAAACACATAATGAGATAAATGAACATAAATGGGAATGCAAAGACATATATGATGGAATGCGAGTGAAACAAAGTGAGATACGCACCAATGGACCTTGGAGGATGAGGACAGGACATGCGAACGGAATGCGATGGATCCTAGGGAGGCGCGCGGTAGCGCATGTTGAAGCGCGAAAAACGCGAGAATGCGAAATACACAAAATGCGCGAAAATGCGAAACCCGCAAGATACGCGAGTGCGCGAATTGCGAACTGTGTGGGAACGCGAGATGTGCATAATTCGTGAGATGCGCGAAAACGCGAGGAATCTGAAATGCGAAATGTGTGAAAGACGCGATATGCGAAATGCGAAACGCGCAATATATCCGAGATGCGAAACGCGTGATATGTGCGAAAACGCGAAGGTTGCCGCACTTCAACAGGTCCAGTATAAGGTCTTGCAATATGGTCTGTACGCGCCCATAGAGACTTGAGTCTCTACAGCGGGCTTGGACAACTAGGAAGGCATTAGCAACGGATATACTAAGTGAAAGGAAACTTACCTCCGAGTCTGTGAGTCGCGTACTCGCAACCCTTGCGGTGGTCCCGGCAAGGCGTGCACTGCGATGCCCTCCTTCCCAGTACAGACGGTGCCTGATTTAGCGCAATGCGCGCACTTGACCGCGTGGATCCTTTCTACAGGGACCTTCCTAGCCACACTCATGCGACCAGTCTTCTGCAAAATAGGGGAATTAGTAATGATAAAGAAGAGGAAAAATAACCGAAAACTCACTATCTTGCGGCCCCTGGCTACGGTGTGCTCTCCCTTAGCGCACTGGACAGACTCCTCCTCCACTTCTCCATCGGCGTCTTCGTCATCTTCATGCGCGCTCACTTGAGCATCAGCCTCCGCGGATTGTGAAATTTCTAGCGCTTCAGTCTTGGCGCGCTCGTCAGCCTGACGCTGGGCCTCCAATTTGAAGGCACGGATTTGCATGGCAAAGCACTCGTACGCGCTTTCAACCTTATGCCCAAGCTCGTTCTCCTCTGACGAAAGAGAAAGCGTCAGATTGTAGGTGTTACAATCTGCCGCGTTTTGAGTCAAATCCTGCTAGGAGGGAGTCAGCAAGAAAGATCTAGAGAAGTCAGAAAAAGATGCGACTTACGACGATTTTGACCCAGTCGCGCGACCATGCCTCCTTCTGCGGTATTAAGTCGGAGCGGTCCTCAGGGATAGTGTTTGCGAGGGCCGCCAGACGAGCTCGCAGAGTTTCGAAAGCGCGTTGAAGGTGCGCGATGTTGGGGTTAACAACAGTGGTGAAACTGAAGGTAGACATGATGAAAGGATGATAGTTGGAGGAAAAGGATAGTGGGGGACCTGATAGGCTTTTTATAAGGAAGCGCGATCCCGTCCACAACATGGCCACTCTTCCATTGTCCCGCACTGCGTCTAATTCCCCTGCGCTTCCACACTTCCATCTATTGTCCTAATCGCGACCACCGCAGCGCTTCCACAATTCTCACCCTTGACCCAGCACTTCTCTGATTCCTCGTGCCCACAACCTTATCGCTATCCACAATCCAACCATCACTTCCATATCGGGTAGCAATCAGTCACGTGTCCTCTGGACAAAAAAAAATTCTGCTAAGTCCATTCTCGACGATGGGACTGACTGGGGACAGTCGGTATTCAAGTCTCCCGCAGATGTGACAAACACATTAGCGCTGGGCGGATATTGAATAAATTCCCATAACTGGCCTCGCTTGTCGCGCATCTACGTAGAATCTGGTCCGATGTCGGTATCGCGCTCCCCCATGTCCTGTCTATGCCCGCTTACCTCCACTGGTGCATCAATTCCCTTGATTATCATCGCTAAAGCTACGGTGCACAGGCCTTATTACATGTATCCCTGTGTTGCGCAACACCAATCCTCCGTTTTACCTACAGATACGACGCGCCTGCGCTTACATCGCTACAAGTTTCGCCTACGCCTTCCATATATTCACGCACTATGATATAAGGACCAGCAGTAGATAGTTCTTACTTACTTCCCTTCCCGCAGGCAACTGTCGTACAGCGGAGTCACCTAGTAGTTTCATAGCTTGCGCAATCTTCAAAATCTATTGTTCTTCTGTGTCCGTGCGCGCTATTAAGTTCCTGCAGTCGCGCGCTACTACTCAGGCCCTCACTCTCGCAAGGTCGCGCTTATAACCCGTTGCATCCAGCGCCAGCGCATTGCTTGCCAATACCCGCTCCTCCCTGAAGTTGCGTCTAGCGCCAGCTCATTGCTTGCCAATACCCGCTCTTCCTTGTAGTTGCGACCAGCGCCAGCTCATTGCTTGCCAATACCCGCTCCTCCCTGTAGTTGCGTCCAGCGCCAGCTCATTGCTTGCCAATACCCGCTCCTCCCTGTAGTTGCGTCCAGCGCCAGTGCATTGCTTGCCAATACCCACTCCGCCCTATAAGCGGTATCTTGCGCCAATGCATTGCCTGCCAATACTTACTCCACTCACATCACCACGCCTTGTACCAGCGGGTTATCTACCATATCCTTGCCCACCGCAGTTCTCAAGATCACCCGCCAAAGCGCTACTTAATTGCAGACTTACTCAGTGCGCTATCGCTGTCGGGTTGCCATAAGGTCGCTATAGGTCACTAAGTCCTTAAGTTTCAGCTTCCCTTGCAATTAAGATAAGTGGAACTAGTCTATTCAGTCTAGCCAAATTTATTCTTTCACAGCGGGCTTAGTGATCGTTCCTTGATGGTCTGATTGATAATAATAGCTTGCTGGGGTGGAGTCACTACAACATAGTTGTTGTCTTTGATATGTCTATGTTCAAAATCTAAGAACTTGGTAGTAATAGTATTGAGATGGACTGACTTAGTGGGATTTAATGATAACAAGCATGGCGCGTTGGGCTTGGTAGAGGGTGTGTCGAGTTTAAAAAGATGTGGGGATGGCTGCTGAGTGATGTTTGCACCGAGAGTAGCACTAGCCTCGAGGATAGGCTTCTGATCTTCTGTTGGGGGTATAGACACTGCTGGGGAGTCTGAAGAAGCATTAGACAATGAATTATAAGCTGTCTGCAATTGCAGACGCACCAAAATCAGTCTTCAACTTCCCCTCCTTGTCATACTCTACAAAATATATGGGGGGCGCCGGCATTCTCTCAGGTGCGTCTTGTCCATTTTTGCACTGAATAGCCTTTAGCCATGATGTTGTTGTAGGGAAGGGAACTGGAGACGAAGCTGGAGTAGGGTAGTGTCCATTAGCTGGCTGCTGAGAGGTGTCTTGCTGAGGCAGGCCTCCACTAGTGAAAGCAGCCCTTATGTGAGCAACTGCATGCCCTAGCTCAGAGTAGTCGATGTTAAAGAGAGTAGGGGGTGCCCCAGTTGATGCTGCATGGTCAGTGCATGTCTTAGCATATCCTTCAAAAAATGGGCCAGGCCAAGTGCACCTTCCAAATGCCAATAGGCAGGGTGAGAATATCTCACATGCGTCTTCTGGAAGCGGAGGACTTCCAATCGAAATCGTTCAACTCGAATTTTTCTGAACAGTAGATACTAGATTGGATTTTAATGTATATAGTAGTTGATAGGGTGCGGCATGCTGAACTTTATGGCCGAATGATAGAAATTGATTAGAGTTAAGGAATATGTATTCAGCTGTGATATTTCCCAAAATAGTATGCGTGCTTGGGCACACGGCATCTTCTCAGAGGGAATTCATTTTGCAGGCGCTCAGCATCTGAGTTCTGCCGTCACGTGCTCTGGTATATTCCGGAATAGTAGGGTCTGGTTGGTAAATAAATGTAAGAGCTCGATCCATGGTGATTTTGCCTGCTAGATTCTTCAATTTTGCTTGCTCTTTTATACCTTTCAAGACCTTAGATATTTGTAATCTTACTGTAGCTAGAATTGTAGTAGAATATTCTACAATGTACAAAGTAGCACATACTATGAGAAGCACCATGGTTCTTACCAAATATAGGATGCTTGCATCAAGTGCTATTGGGCGCAAAGTTTCAGGCCAAATAGCGGATAGGTAATGACATTCTGAAACCGTACTAATTTCGGGTTTCTCCGTGAAACAGCACGTGATCTCTTCTCGCAGCACAATCATAAGTTCTAAATCAGGCGCTTCTTCTGATACTGGATTTGGAAATGTTAAGTAAGTTCCATCATTTCTCTCAGAAAGTCCCACTCTGTTGACCATTTGCCAAGAGCGTCCTAATAATAGCTCAAATGGTGCCTTTTCATTTAGTAGCACTGTTCCTAGGGTTCAACTATTCCCAATATTGATAGGGGCGCTATGTATTATTCCTACCAAATCTCCTAGATTTCCATTAGCATCCCTTAAGGTAGTTTTGTGGTTCATGTCTGCAGGTAGACCTAGACCTTGTCGATATATATTTGTATTCAGAATATTGATTTCACTTCCTGTATTGAATATGGCTTTGACTTTATGACCATTGATATCTGCATCAATATATATCAAATCACCTCGTTTTTTGACTGTTTGTCCCCTAGTAAGAAAATTTTCTGCAGTTGCTTGTTCCTTTCCTGATTTAGGTTTGATGAGGTCAATCAGACTTCCTGATAGGTCCTTTGATACTGCAAGAATTTATTGAGCTGAAATTTGAATCTGGCTATTTAATATTCAATCTAGCAACAGCTTTGCATCAGTTTTGGCTGTTAACTCAGATATTCTTGGAACATATCTGGGCTCTTCTCGAATTGTGGGTCTAGCCTTCTCATCTGTAGTTCTCACAATGGCCTTACTTCCTTTAGACTTACTCTTCACATTTGTTTCTGAAAATCTTCCATTATGATGTCATTGTCATCATTGGCATTATAACGTGGTTTCTGGATGACTACAGGTGTTGTTGGGCATACTTCTTCATGTCCTCTCCATTTTGTCTCTTCTAGCTTCTTGACTTCTGAAGGAATAAACTCTCTTGAAGGAGGTGCTCCTGGTCCTGGTTTTACTCTAACAGGTTCTGCTATTTGAGTTGATTCCTGAGTTTGGGTTCTTCTCATCAACTATCTCCTCGATTTTGCTAGTAGAGTTAGTGATACCTTGTTTCTCTTCCTTCCTCTTCATCTCTTGTTGTTGGCTCCTAGTAACTGGACCAGTTGTACGTCTTTCACTGGCAGGAATATTCTCCTTGTTATCTCGATCCTCAGTGCGCTGTCGTTGTTCCTTCTTCAATGCTTCTCTATACTCCTTCGCTGGTGGTGGATAGACACCTTCGAATATTTCATGTCTTTTCCCTGACCTATCCTTAATGGTCCTTTCCACTGGGTAGGCTGGATACTCTTCTTCACTATCTAACTCACTTAGAACTGCTGGTATAAAATACACTTCATGGTCACTGTTCTCCCATCCATTGTCAGATATTATCTTGGCAAAGTGTGTGCTAGCAGTTTGCTGATTCATCATTCTCTTTTGGGCCATGACAAAAGTTTCATCTCCCTCACATCGAAGTTCAGTTCCTCCTGGTAAAGTGATCCTTCCTGGTGCATCTCTTGCCAATAGACCTTTGTCAATTAGAGAATTTATTTCTGGCCAGCCGGTAAGCCTGTGGTTACCTCCACATCCATAACATGTAAACTTGGCTGGTCCTAGTCTAATATTGTTAGGATAAGTAGGTGTGAATTGTCCTCCTGGTGGTCTTTGTATTCCTTGAGGTGCTGTGTTGAAATTTGCTTGCCTCATAGGCTTAGGGAATACTTCTCCTATAGTGGAGTTTATCTTCAATGCTTGAAAGAACAGCAAAGCATAGCTTGGGTCATCTCTAGATAGCTTACTCAAGCGTGTGACCAGATCATCTATCTGTTCACTATCCTTGGTCTTAGACTTGATTTTGTTTTTGCAGTCTACTTCCTCCTCACTTGAACTGTCTGAGCTTGAGTATGACTCCAGTTGTCTATGCTTTCTTGATTTGGATTTCCTTTTTCGGTTCTTGTGGCTGCTTACCTCATCATCTGAACTATCTTCAAATCTAACCTTATGCTTGCTAGATCTGGATCTTGACTTGGTACATTTCTTGGACTTGGATTTACGCTTAGACCTATGGTCCTCCTCATCCTCAGAGTCACTTTCATTTCCTGAATCACTATCTGAGTCTGATGTGTCTGAATCAGTCTCTTCTTCTGATGTATCTGAGTCAGAGTAGGCAAGGTTAGTCTCAAAGCGATCCCTTTGCAGACATTTTTCCACTGCTGCTGTGATTTTAGCTGGTGTATAGGGAGTTGTGCGATCCCACAATGGATCTTTGGCAATCAACCTACTCTCAACTTTATTCCTCAGATTCTTGTGTATTCCCTTCCAGAGGTATGTAGCATGGTCACTGGCACTAAGCTTGTTGTGTGTCATGAGCCATCCCCCAATGGTAGTGAACTTTCTCATATACTTCTTCCATTCTGACAGAGTCTTAATGGGTTTCTGCTTTTGCTTTACAACAAAATGCATCAGATCCCTCTGTGTATATCTCTTTGAGTCTCTATCTGCATCAAAGTATTTCAGAAGATCAGCCTTGAGCAGTGGCCAATTGTGAGTGTTGTAACTTTCTAGTACTTCAATGAGATCTGTTACACGGGTTGAGCAATATTGTGTAATATTCTCACAAATATCCTTAGGGGTTGTGATCTGATATTGCTGACAAAGTTTCTCATATCTTTTGACAAACTGATTGATTCTTGTATATTCACCTTTGAATTTTGGTGGTGCATTCTTAGTTCCTGGGTATGGTAGAATTAATGGTCCTTGGATTTGACTTGACCCCAAGGCAGCTGCTGTGGTGCCTGTGATGAAGACAGGGGGTATAGATGTGGTCATTGTGGCTGATGATGATGTATTGGATGGTCCTGCTATAGGTTGAGTTGAAGATGGTCCACTGGATCCTCCAATGCTACCCATAATAATGTTGTGATGATAAAGATTGAACTAATAAGAGTCTTGCTGATGGTATGGATGGAATAAAACTGAGATGTAACAGTCAGGAGCTTTTGACAAAGAGCAACAATATTTCCCCCTTGCGGTGGGCTCCAATTTTGTCTTACTAGGATATGAAAAGTAATAAAATCACCAATTTCAATATCCTACCACAGTCAACGGTTCAGACAATTACCAACGGTTGATAATGTGGTTGTTTGTGGGGAATAGGTTTGTTGAGTTCTCTAAGCAAAATACTAGTGACTAAAGGTGGAGGGAAAATAAGATCAATAGCTGGCTTGATGCAGTGCTTATGATCTTCTACTAAGCTAAGTCAATAACTGGCTTGATGCAGTGCTATGACTTCTCTGAATATAATGGTGCAACTGAATATAATGACCTAAAGTTGTATCCTTCTTGGATATTCCTTATCCTCAACAATGGAGATCAAACTAAGATCAGACACTATCAAGACGACCCAATATGTGACTTCGAAACCAACCCTCTGCTGCTCAGGCACTCACGATGAGTATGACACAGACCAGAACAAAATACACCCTCTTGATGTAGTCTTAAGTGGCCAAGCTCTTAATATTGTTGACTGACTGCAAGCCTTATTTGTCTTCCCTAATTGCTGAAAATACAAATATTCTCCCCACAGAACTGTTTCTGTGTCTAAAAGAGAACCTGGAATGTACTGTGTAAGATGCCTCAGATGTGGCCTCAGATGCCTTGTATGATGTTGCAAATGATGTCAAAGGAATGGAGGAAATAACTTAATATTTCTCTCAAATAGTCACTCAGATATTCACTCACTGAGAACCTAGGGAATTTTCCCTATGATTCCCTACTAATTCTTAGGTGTAAAAGATGGGTATTGTTATTGCAAAGGGGAGAAAATGAGCCCCTTATATACTACTCTACTGGTGGCTATGCTAGAAATTATTGGTATACAAGTAAAATACCTAGAATTATTGAATAAAGTATTCTGAAGCACTTTGGCAGAGGAACCCATATTTGGCATCCTTGGGTCAAGTAGCAGTGCTTTCTGTGCAGAGCTAACCTAATTTGGAAGTCTCAGGTAAAGTGCTTGAAAGGCTGTGTGCAAAGACTTTACACTGCCTGAATGCTGTACTTATGGCTGTGTGCCAAGACTTTGCACTGCCTAGTTGCTGTGCTCTAGCCACTAGCCCTAAAATAGACATTCTTAGTGCTCTCTTGTTAAATACCTTAATTCTGAGTTTGTTCATATTTACAGATAACACATTACTCAAATGATGTTGTGTTTATTTACAATTCTTCAAAGCAAAATTCCCTACATAGACATAACTATGTCCAGATGTAGAGTTGCTAATATTTAGATGTTGGGGTGTTTCTGTAAAAGTATCTCAAAAGATGTGAAAATGTGTGAAAAAATTATGAAAGGTGTGAGAAATTGCTGACTAATGAAAATTAAAGGGTTTTGAAGCTGTTTTCTGACCAAGATAAGTATTATTGTGAAGAGATAAGTTGTAAAGTAATGTTTGTAGGCTCAGAAATTATTGAATAAAATTCTCCTTTGATTAGGAAAATTCAGGACAGTATAGCAGACCATTATAGGGAGCTTGTATAGGGTACAAACTTAGATGAAAATATGTCTATGACCATGTACAAAGCAGAATTTGTGCATGTCAGTGGTTTGCAAATGATTCAGCATTCGCCAAGATCATTTCAATCCCATCATTGAAGTCACTGGAGCGGGAGTCATTGCTAGTAAGGGTGTCACTGTCAGATGACATGTTTCTTGTTTACTCTGTCAAGCATAAGGCTTAAATCATGTTATACTTCAGGACTTAGCCTCACCTGCATTCCATTACAGAAATTATTTTGGGACCTTATCGACCCTGCATTGTAATATGCCACTCAGTCAGGCCCCAAAGTGTGACGCATTGAATGTCAGGTGGGTGTTGTAAACCTGAAGTTTCTCAATTGACCAAGTTCCAAACAGCACGGTGAGCTGGATTATATTCATATGGATCTGCTGATTCAATGCTTAATAACTAGCATCTGGTCACTCCCCACTTTTTTATTGTAAGGTAATGATACGGATCAACACCCTGCCTCCCTTCCCTGAAAAATGACCCAATCCAGGAGCAGTGACCTTACTTAGGACAAAATCAGTTAAGTGTATGACATACATGACAGTACAGTACTGGAACTATGATGATGGGCCGCTTACTAGTACTAGTATGGTGGCCAGTGAGTGTTTGATGCAAACGTCTCCCCACACTGTTCTCTCTTATGTTTACTCACAAATCTTCCAGTGCAGCCACTCGCTTACTGACACCATCTGAACTGGGCAGTGACTCCAAGTCTGAGTCTGAGTTAGCCTCCAGCTTGGATGTCTCATCATTACCAACACATAATCCCAAGGCCAAGTCTAAAGTGAAGTGTGACAAGTAAGTAGTTGCACAATAACCTGGTATACTAACTGACCTGATCCATTGTACTTGTAGCACAGTAAATAAACAAAGGTAAGTCGACTCAATAATATACAAAAGGCACTGCGTCACCTTTTACCAATAGGAAAGGTATCATTACCGCAAGGAATCAGTGCTTGCACTTTGCATGCTGGATCCCTCACACCATCAACATGTTTTGTAGCTTAAATGATACATTCCATATTGTGATGCTAATGGAAGAGAAAGAGGCTTCTAAGGTATTGGATAGCTTGGAAAATGAAGACATCAAGGCACAGAGGGACCAGGTTTTGTCTTATGTGTATGACTTCAGATGTTCTATCATTTTCGCTTTCTGACTACTATACTTACAGGGGCAAAGATGCCCAAGAACAACACATGAGAAACTACTCAAAGATCTTAGTTAGGAGCTCCATACTTGCACAAACTTGCGCATGGAAACCTCAAACAACAGGCAGAGCTGCACACTATCCTTTGCTGAGGTAAGTCTCTAGTGATGTACCCTCAATAATCATATCTTGAAACCTGTGAAGATGCAGGTCATTATGGGTCAGGCATGCTCTGACGATGCTAGTCACCTTAAGAATTGCATAGCACAGTATGCAGCCCCAGACCCTTCAGACAAGGAGCTGGAACCTCCGATTTACACTGACAACAAATCCCACACATTACTTGGTGTGAACCACCCCCAACTCACTGGAATGCTGTGCCCTATCAAGCCTGAAAAAGTGTATCATGAGGACCCTAAAAAGTATGTATGAAATCTATGATTGTTAATCATCTTATGGGCGATTTTCTGGGTACAAGCTGAACTTCAGAATGGGGTTATCAGGATGCACTCCACTGCATGGCCTGCATTTATATATGAAGGTACTCCACCAGGAAAAGACTTCAACCTGGACAATGTTCAGGAGAGATTTTTAAAGGGCTATTATTTGACATGTAGTATTTAGGTTTTTCATCATATATTTACATCTCTGTCATCTGCGCTCACTCCAGACAGAGAGATTAACACTGTTCATGGATGTAATGCCAAGTTACATGGCATGGAGAAGGTCAAGCCTGAACATATTGCCTATGTGTTCATCCAGGTATGTGCTCTAATAAATTTCAATGACTATCTAACAAATATTGTAGAGCCGATTCAGTATTGCCACACACAACAAGTGGCATGAAACTGATGGTTGTTATAAGTATGGCAAAGCATACACCTGCCTCATCAAGGCAATCAGAGAGGCACCTGATAAGACATGGGCAGAGTTGCTGCTTCAGTGGTGGAACCAGTTGAGTACCATTTTTCCCTTTACCTTGACACCGCGCTAATTTTCTGAAGAATGATGTTTGGTAACAAGCATTGCCTCATTGTGATTGATTTGACCAAGGATGATGAAGATGATGATCTTGTTGTCATACAAAGACAGCATGAAATGCATGTGGCAGCTGTGCATCAGAAGGTTCGAATTTACTATATGTTGTTCTCCAATGCTAATTGCCTCTAATACTCAGATGCAATTGTCTGAGAATGCAGCTGCTACCCCAAAGAGTTTTCCATGTCATCCCCATTGGTGTGAAGCCTGTGATGTGAATAAAAATGAACGCTGATGGTGAGATTGAACGGTACAAACTTTGACTCATTGCACAGGGTTACAATCAAAAGAAAGGGATAGACTAAAAGGAAAGCTACTTGCTGACACTTGGGATGGAGTCTGTGAGGATAATTGCTGACATAGCAGCTGAAGAGGACCTCAAGCTGCACCAACTTGACATATCCACTGCCTACCTGAATGGTGAACTCGAGGAAGAAGTCTATATCATGCCGCCAGATAATGTGTACTGTCCTGCAGGCCATGTGTGGGCCCTTGGTCATGTGCTATATGGGCTACCCCAATCCAGTTATGTCTGGAATGTCACACTACACAAAGCGCTTGTTGGGATCAGGTTCATCAGAATCAGTGCTGAATACTGCCTGTATGTGTATCGTCACAGGAAGGGGCATGTTTGCTTTCTTGCCATCTATGTTGACGACCTGCTTGTAGTTGCAAAAGGTCTGAAATTCACCAAGAAAATGAAAAGGAGACTCTTACAACTCTTCAAGATGCATGATCTCAGTGAAGCCAAGCACCTGCTAGGCATTGAAATCATCCAGGATAGGGTCAAACGCACCATTAGCCTGTTGCAACGACAATACATTCTAAAGATGATCCAAAAATATGGAATGCAGGATTACAAGTCAGTCACAACACCAATGGATCCAGGATTAGTATTGTCGAAAGCGCAGTGCCCTGAGCAGAACTCAGATGAATGGCTTGAGATGCAAGGAAAGCCATACAAGAACATTGTTGGATCATTGATGTATGCAATGGTAGTCACACATCCAGACATATGCTATGCAGTGGGAGCACTAGCCCGCTTCAGCGCAAATCTGGGCAAGGTGCACTGGGCGGCAGCCAAATGCATCTTGTGCTATCTCTGGGGCACAAAGGACCTCGCACTCACATTCTCACCAGTCAAGCATCATGATAATGCGCTCGTATTCTTTGGATACTCCAACTCAAACTGGAGCAGTGATGTTGACACTTCAAGGTCAACATCAGGTTATGCATTCTTCATGGGTGGTGCAGCCATTTCCTGGAGCAGCAAACTGTAAGGGTTGGTTGCCCTATCGTCAACTGAAGCCGATGTGAAAGAATAAATTTAGTTAGACTGAATAGACTAGCTCCACTTATCCTTATATGCAAGGGAAGCTGAAACTTAAGGACTTAGTGACCTATAGCGACCTTATGTCAACCCGACAGTGATAGCGCACTGAGTAAGACTGAAACTGATAAGGCACTATGCTAACTAAGAGTGTGAAGGAGCACAATGGGGTGATGACCTGTAGTTAAATAGCGTGCTGGCAGGCGACTTGAGAACAGCCATGGGCAAGGATATGACAGGCAATCCACTGGCACAAGACACGGCAATAGAGTGGAGTGGGTATTGGCAAGCAATGCACTTGTGCAAGAATACAACTATAGGGAGGAGTGGGTATTGTCAAGCAATGCGCTGATGCAAGAGGCGACAATAGAAGGGAGTGGGTATTGCCAAGTAATGTGCTGGCGCAGGATGCAATGAGGTGCACATCTTATTGGGTTATAAGCATGACCTTGCGAGAGTGGGGGCCCGAGTAGTAGCGCGCGACTGCAGGAACTTAATAGCGCACGCGGACACAGAAAGAACAATGGATTTTGATGATTGCGCAAACTATGAAAACTACTAGGTGACTCCACTATACGACAGTTGCCCGCAGGAAGGGGAAGTAAGTAAGAACTATCTACTGCTGGTCCTTATATTGTAGTGCGCAAATATATAGAATGCATAGGCAAAACTTGTAGTGATGTAAGCACAGCGCATCGTATCTGTAGGTAAAATGGAGGACTGGCGCTGTGCAACACAAGGATACATGTAATAAGACCTGCGCCAATAGCCTTTAGCGACGATAATCAATGGGAATTGATGCACCAGTGGAGATAAGTGGGCATAGATAGGACATGGGGGAGCACGATACTGATGTTGGACCGAATTCTGCGTAAGCACGTGACAAGTGATGGCAGTCATGGGAATTTATTCAATCTGTTAGCTCGATTGTGAATATCAAGGGGAAGGTGGCTGTAAGCGCTTATATCTGCCCAGTGCTAATGTGTTTGTCACACCAAATACATTTGATTATTGAATGTGGCTCAACAGATCACATGGCTGTGCGATGTAGGGACTCATATTTCTATGGGTGTGTAATGGGCATATTCATGCAAGCAGTCTGTTTATCATTCGCATAATGACTTGCACTTCCATTGGTATATCATGCAACATGTTCCTGTATAATGCACCATAGGCGCAATGCTTTCCCCGCGCGATCCGCGCTTAGCGCGCGTTTTCGCATTTCATCACACTTTTCGCATTTCATCATGCACTTTCGCGTTTCATTGCATTTCATTGCCTATTATCCAGGAGCACCTATCCATGTCCAACCACCTCATTGGCACGTCATATTCCTTGCCTCATGGTTGTGACAAGCATTGCAGTGTTATTACATGTTATTACGTACTATCAGCATGTTTTCTTCCTATCCCTTCTGCATCCGACATGATTTTGTCTAGTATATAGTTTGATGATTGCTGTAGAGACTCAATTCTCTACAGGCTGGTAGAGGCCTATTTTATGGCTCATGACCACTGGGCTTCACAGCACAACATCACCATCATGTACCCAGGACACTTTCCTGCACTCATGTGATGCATTCCCATTCTCATGCATCTTTGCGTTCTTGCACATCTTTGCGTTCCATCGTGCATCTTCGCGTTCCATCGCGCATCTTCACATTCCATCGCGCATCTTCGCATTCCATTGCGCATCTTTGCGTTCTCGCACATCTTCGCATTCTCGTGCATCTTCGCATTCTCGTGCATCTTCATGTTCCATCGTGCATCTTCGTGTTCCACCACGCATCTTCGTGTTCTTGCGCATCTTCGCGTTCTTGCGCATCTTTGCGTTCTCGTGCATCTTCGCATTCCCGCTGTCTTGTTACTTAAGGGTCTTATGTACGACACACGTATAATGACAACACAATTATACGGGATAAGACTTCTTGCCAGTCCTTAAGTTCACGGTCTACGACTTTTCTACTTCGTGGTAGATAACGTGTGAGTTCTTGGGAGGGTTTACTTAATTGTCCCCTTCTTGCTTATCTCTCTGTAGATGTGTTTTGAGGTTTTTGACAGATGAGTTAGGTATGTTTCACCCTAAGATAGATTGCCTCAATAGATAGTAGTTGGTTGGTCACGTGTCTCCCTTCCTTTGAGAGAGAAGTTTCTTAGATGTGTATCACTTAGTTAGCAGAATAGATTGTTATATAGTCAACCCCTGTAAGGTAGTATATAACTCAGAGTTAGATATGTTCACTTAAGCTTACTTCTAGGCACTTAATTTGCCTGCACTTTAACTCTTAGATACTCTCACTCGTTTTGAGAGATGACAATTGTAAAGTGGGAAGTCATTATTCATGTGTGAAAAATGGGCTCCTTTTATACCTTTTTGGAGGCCATATTACTAAGCATGATCCATCACATGGATTTGTAAGAATGTGCTTACAAATCAGGCTCTTAGATGTGTTGAGTCAGCCTAATTACTACATAGATACTAAATAAAGTGTAGTCTTACAAAGCATGAATAAAAAGTGGCATGAGTCATCACATGGATTGGTAAGAATGTGCTTACAAACCAAGTCCTTAGGTGTGGTGGGTCATCCTTCTTAGTAAGTGGATTATAAATACAACTGTAAGTCTTACAAAGCATGACGAATCATGATCAAATCATGATGAGTCAACTTGAATTCCTTACAAACCAAAGTATTTCCCAGTCACATGACAGGCTTACAAATAATCCTGGTGGCTTCTGAGAAAATCTGGTGTCCAAATAAAATACAAATAAACACAAAGAAATAGAATCTTAGGAAAGAAAATAAGATACAGGAAAAATAGATGTGATGAATGAAGAAAAAGAAACTAGCTAGAAAATATAGGAAAAATGGTAGAGTAACTTGGTAATAGGAAAGTGTATAGTGCCTGAGAGCTTTCCTTATCACTCCTTATCACTCCTCTTAAGTATCTGTCATGGTATGGGTTGCATACCACACATGACACCACGCATCTTTGCATTCTATTGCACATCTTCGCATTCTCACGCATCTTCGCATTCTCACGCATCTTCACGTTTCACCGCGATTTAGTGCGCATCATTGCAGAAGCATCCATCCATTGTCGAGCCAGTTCCTTGGTGCGTCGCATTCCATTTATTACTATATCTGACTATGTTTGGGATTGTACGATTATTATTTCGTTATGGACCCTTACATTACATCATTTACATACTTAGAGTGCTCCCGATTCGCTTCCGAGCCCCAGGAAGGCGCTTATGTGCAACTTAGGGTTGCCATGTCTGTTTTTACAACTTAGCTTCTGGCAGTCACCATCTATCACCAGTTAGTCCCATGCAGTGCATGTATCCGTCGTTGTAGTCCCTAGCATCTGTCTATAGCTAGTGGCAATCACATTATCCGTCTATTATCCATCCAGCATCTGTCCTCCTTGCCTCAGTTCACATCCCAGCATCATTTATACGCCCTCCCTACACTTGCGCACTTCACGCGCTACTTTCCCACGCTTCGCGCGACCATCACGTTTCGCTTTCCCACACTGTTAAAGACCGTGGCACGCCAGTGCGTACAATCTCTCGGAGGGGTGAGTATGACTGACTCAGAAGGGCTTTGGCCTCAGCTCGTACGCTGTGCCCCTCACCTGAGTATGGTGCCCTTAATTTCAGATAAAGTCCAATAATATCCTAACGAAGTCCAGAGGACTCCGGAGGCAGACAACTCTGGTGGAGTGTCCGAAGGACTTCCAGATGAGCACGGGAACCATCTGGATGAGTGCAGAAAACTTCCGGATGAGTATCGGAAACTCGGATGGAGTTCCATCTACTTGATAGAAAGTGGAATAACTGCACGTATCAATCCTTAGTAAAGACATAGGGTGGAAATACTGCAATGGACACAGTCCGAGGCAGGAAGAGTGGTCCGGAGTTCTGGATAGGGGTTCCAGAGCGGACACGGATGGATATAGACTACCCTTAGGTAGAGATGGAGTTGGATAAGGATTGGAAAGAGTGTAAGTATCGGAAAGACAAGACTTTAACCTAAGGATACAATCCTTTAGGCTTAAGATCGAATCCGGAAATGGACGAAGTCCGGAAATGCGGAAGAGTGGAGCTCTGGCCTAGGGAATCAATCCCTAGGCCCAAAGGATAGAGAAGGGGTCCCTACAACACTAATGTGCGAGGACAAGAATGCTGCAAGACTGTATAATATTCGAACTGAGGATCTATCAAGATGTACAAGAGTTTATATACTGTAGGTAGCTAACGGAATTATCAGAGGCAGTGTCCGAGGCTATGTACATTAGCGCAGTCAAAGGATAACGGATCAGTAAGCGTATCAGATAGGTAAACAACCGAGTACTGGTAATAGACATGTAGCAAAGATATTGGGTAAGTATAGAACCGGTTATCCAAAAGGTAGAGAATACCGAATAAAGGAATAGGCTGTGTTAATGCTATATGGACAGGTAATGAATAAGAAAGGCTTATCGTATCAGATCCGGAGCAGATAGGCATATCGGATAAAGGAATAGGCTGTGTTAATCTTATATGGACAGGTAATGGATAAGAAAGCTTATCATATCGGATCCTGGAGCGGATAGGCATATCGGATCGGATCCATATATCAGATTGGACGGATGAGTGGTAGTTGGACAATTGCGATAGTGGATGAGACTGGATCTGGTTATGGATGAGGTCTAGGATCCTAATCTAAGGATTAGTCCATAAATCCGACTATATGATAGGTCCAGAATCTGGGATATGACACACACGCACCTTCAGCGCGTTCCATTTCACATTTCACCGCATTTCACCGCATTCCATCGCATTTCTTTGCGTTTACTTCGTGTTTCATTGCATTTGATTAGGGTTGATTAGGGTTGATCAGCGTTTACTTGTGGATCTTTGTTTTCCTTGCGTCCCCTTTAGGGTCAAACACTCTTGCTTCTGCGAGTATAGCAGCTAGGTAGAGCTGAGACTCACTTATACTGGTTTAGCATTATTATAGCTAGTGCCTAGCCAGGTTGTGATACCTACATCACACTACTACTCTCCCCCATTACTCCCCTTTACTGTACTTCCCTCACTATCAGGTTTTACTCTGAAGTAGTAGTCACCATTAGGGCGCACTTTGTGTTACCTATGGTTATTGTTATCGGACTAGACTAGATTAATCAGACCTTGCTTTTCACTCACTTTGCATTGCACTCGCTTTGCATATCCGTCGATCCGATATCTATCCACCCCTCTATATCACTCCTTACTCTCCACATTCCATCCGCACTTTCCCACGACAACGCGCGCTATAAGCGCGCGCCTTCCCACGCTTCGCTTACCTTAGCGCAACTTTCCCACACTTCACGTTCTCATTGCGTTCTTCGCGTTTCTTCGCATTCCTTCACATTTGTTTCGCGTTTCTTCTCACACCTTTTGGGACAGAGCTCCAGAATGGTACTGCTCGTCCATTCACGAAGTACTACTGCACGAAAAGATGAACACTCCTGCAGATGTCTGATACATCAATAATGCTTGTGAGACACTCTCCATGACACATCAAATGGCAAATTTGCACAGCCCATGGTGTGATTCAGGTTGCTGGAAAGGTGTGAACCATTCCAGGTTTTACAGGTCCAGTGGGGAATAACACATTCATTGCTTGACTTGTCAGCATGAAGATGCAACTTCATGGCACCTGCCACCAGTTGGTGACATGTTACTCAAACCCACAGATGAGTCACATACCCTGGTACCCCAATTCACGACACCGCCATTGAACATCAATAGACATGAACCATTTGTTTGGAAGATGAGCACTCCTATCAGTACCTCTGCATCAGGTGCTACCGCCTAAGTCCCAGTTTGTCATGATCATTTTGCCTAGATAACATTTCCAGTCAGCTGTTGTTTTATCATTCACTCATACCCTTTATTTGGCAAATTGAGCACAAGTATGTACCAATACCTATCAACTATCCTCACAATATATTAGTCAACGAGCCAATGCTGCTGTGAAGAAAGTGGCACCATGATGAGGCCATTGCAGTACTTGTTCAACGAGAAAGCTGTGCAGTGCACCCAACTAGAAATTGGTTCCCACAGTTGAACTTTCGAACGTTCAACATTCAATTTTCATCACCATGTCCCACTTCCATGATCTCGTCTTTCAAGGTCCTCAGGTAATGCTGATGGTGCCACAACCACATTCTGCTCTAAGTTGGTGTGTGATCTCCTCTTTCAAACTTCTTAGATGACACTGATGTGCCATGCCATGCTCTACTCTCAGGATGTGTGCAATTTTGTCTTTCAAGCTTCTTAGGGTGACACTAATGGTGCCATGGTCATGTCCCACTCCCAGTTGGTGTGTGATCCCATCTTTCAAGGCTCTTAGGTGATGCTGATGGTGCCATGACCATGTCCTGCTCAGTGGTTCTTAGGCAATACTGATGGTGGTGTGGCCATGTCCAGCCCTCAGTTGATGCATGAACTCATCTTTTGAGGTCACTGGATTACATCTTGCCATCAGTGAATTTTTTTATTAGATTCTCATTGAGTAGCCACTGATTATACACTACACAATCATAGATTTGCACTATATACCAATGTACTTCATTCGATACTTGTGCACTATTTGTTGTTGATGTGTACTCTAACTAATTCAACATTAGCACAGTAGAGAGCTCGAGTGCTCACCATCCACTGGCTCATTGGACAACTATCTCACCGTGTTCTACCAGATTTTTTCTTCCCTACTTGATCTGAAATCCGTTGTTGATGTAGGTCACAAGTGTGGTGATTTTGGGCAAAGTCTCATTGGCATGTTTGACGACAATATAGAAATGCTCAACGGAATCTACACCAAGGGCCCGCATGTTTACCATTCTCTCATGCTTGAAAATACAAGGCTGTTAGGTATGTGCTAGTCTCACATCTTTGTTGCATGCTGCTCATAACTTTCTGCAGCAATGTGGTTGACTTTGCATCCACCAAGTTGAAAGCAGCATTTGCGCAAATCGATTTCGATGGGATGAGTATCGACTAGGGCATTCCTGATAGCACAACAACTTTGCGTTACAACTTTGGTCTCATTTCCTTGTTTTCGTATCTTGTGATTTGCAATATTCTAGTATATACCCTGCTTTAATCACATTATAATCATTTTGTTGTATTCATGTGGATTTTTGTAAATTTTCACCCATCCACAGAGGGACTTGGAATATTTTAATGTATTTTCAGAAAGTCAGAAAATTTCAGAAAATCTTACAAAATCTTTGCAGGAGGTTTTCCCTGATGGAAGCATATCGGCCAGAAGTATCATCACATTCGAAACATTGTGAATGAATGAAAATGGGCAGCTGTGGATTACTGTCCCATGGAGGAAATGGTCGCTGACATTATGACGAAGGCGCTGCCGAAAGAAAAACATCAGAAGTTCACAAAGAGTCTTGGTTTACTGCTTTGCTCAAGTGGGAGTGTTGATGATTGAGATTGCCATGTGCATCAGCAGTCTATTTACATGTATTTGGGTATCAATTATACTTAGAGTTTTTTGTTACATACCTTTCCCTCAGTTGTTCCCCTCATGACTGAGGTGAGTACTATAGTTGTCTAGACAGAACATTACTGACATGTACTAGTGTTCGCGTTATTAGTAAGTAGCGTCAAGCTTCTGCCCATAACATATCTCACTACCAGTTTGTGACAGTGAACACAATTTCACTTCTTCACGATTCACAAATGTTCATACTTCCTTTTAGTCCCCAATTCATACTCACCAAAGTTGTGATCTGTGCCAGAGTGATACCCGAAGTCACAGAGTTGCTTCAGGGCCCCAAAGACAGGGTCTCGGAAATCAGGAATCAGTAACACAGGCATATATTCGTCTTATCGCCCCACTTTCCTATATTTTTGCCGGTTGGTTCATATTTTCCTTTCGGTCGTGGCAGAATGGTACAATCACTGAGAAGCACTGGCTTGTCATGCTGACATTGGTCAATGTCCCCCTAGAATCACCTCCATACATCTGCTCTTCTCTGCCACTTTCTCGTAGATTGTCTATCTTTCACTCTCCCACTCTGATTACTGTGTTGGATTATCAGGCATTATATGCCCCAAGTGGACGCAAGGTTTCATGCATCCATGAATCAAGAAAAGAATAACATCCAACATGCATTCGAAACAGTGCTGCATCCTAACTTCTTTCTGCCACTTCCAAGGTTCTCCATTTGTGTCAGTCACCGCGCCAAAAAATTCAGCATCAAAGGTATGATGTCATGTCAGAAATTTAACATTGTTCTACAGGTTACATATGTATGTGACATGCATTGACTATTTATACCAGGCGTGTGCCCAATGTTAACAAATGATACAGCATTGAGAGCCCTTGTAAGACAGCTACAGTAACAAAGCGCAAGAAAATCTAGTGACCAAGAAAACATAATAGGTCATGCATAAAAGTGAACAAAGTGGATTACTAGAGGGATTATCAGGTGTATCCAAAAGGTTTGACATGAAGGGTTACACTTGGCCCTCCACTGAGAATACTGGAAGGTCCAGAGACAGGGAAACGAAGTGCATGATGGACCACATGTGCTATACCCTGCAATCCGCAAACTAATGTAGTACCCATAAGTTGCATATTCTTGATGCTGGTGGAATTAGTGCTTACCGCTCACCGACATACTCCCTGAGGCCATGCTAATCTCTTCTTTGAGCAGTGCATCCGTGTCTGATCATCCTTTTTCCATCTTGACCACATGTAATGACAATAACATTGACGATGTTAGAGAACCTTTCCTTGTCACAACTTGTTTAGGAGTGCCTTTCTTCTCTGTTGGACTTGAAAGGCTGGAATCCTCCTCCATAGACTGTGACATTGATGGAGAACCAGTGTGAAAGATACAGATGGATACTGTCAAAGAAGGCGGAGCAAGCTGAACAGCCTTGACAAGTGCTTCTTCGATCCATTGAACATAATCTTTAAAATATGGCGTTTGTTACAGTACACTTGCCTCCTGTTCATTTTCTTTGTCTTCACCTGTTGTATTACATCACGACTGCTTGTTACTGCCGTCGCTAGATGACTGATAACCACCTCTTGTTTCCTTTCTTGGATCGCTCACCTTTTCCTGCGCATACATACTTAATTAGGCAGTTATCTTTGTTTTCATACTTGCCCTAAACCTCTCCTAGGATTCCTTATAAATACATGCCTTTGTACCATGTAGCTCTTTACTTTAATCTTACTGGGTTTTACCTGATACTTGACTTCCTTCGTCTAAGCCCTCCAAGCTTAGTCGTCTGAACCAATCTCTGACTTAGAGCACTCCTCTTCATCAGTCTGAACCCTTGAACCTAACTTTGAGATCACCTCTTGTCATTAGCTATTAACTTTGCAAGTAGACTTCATTGTCGTTGCATTGTTAGACCAGGCTCAACCCTGAAGGCTCTCTTTTGGGCCTTGGTTGTTAGAACCCATCCCAGTTTGTAACAGCGTTAGTATTGTTCATAAAAGAAACTGTGGATGAGTCATGACTCTATGCACCAGCCCCGCGTATGGACCAAATGAACACCACCCGTTTGCAAGAGCTTTTTCCCTTGCATATGCTCCTATGAGAATAATGAGACATCAATAATAACAATCAAATCAATCCACATGCTCGATAACGCTTAGGAATACTGGGAGGGTGTATGATATCCCAGACCCTCCTAGCTTCAATGAGTGCTGTGTAATTACGAGATGATGCACAGCTCACCTGACACAATACAGATGTTGTCGTAAGAACTGAGGTCAGAAGGCCACCATCTACAAAACTTTAACTGCCTTGCGTGGCACCTACTTAGAGTGAACCACGTGACCAAAAAACTAGCTCCTTCCAAACAGAGCACCTGATGTAAACCTGAGTTTTGCACGCTTTTTGCTCAGTTTTGTGGTTGACAGGGGACTAGATCAAAACTTAGTAAAGTTCTTCGAATGGAATGTGAAAACTGAGGGCATTAGTATGCCTTTGTCCTGGAGACCAGTGGAAATGCTGGGGTTGACATAGGTGCAATCGAACGATGTTCCTCGTAAGCAATTCTGTTGTTGCGTCCATTGTCCCAGCTCTGACTTGAAGCCAAAGTAAGAGTGATTGAATACAACAAGTTGACTACCCAAATGAAGCAATCAGAAGCCCAGAACACAAATGAGGGCATATCCAGTAGACCCACTGATCACCACCAGTCAGAAATGGAGCTATCTGTATTAGTTTGCACTTACTGAGCACCTTTGTGTGATAATATCCTCCCACCAAAAATATCCGGCATTCTGTCTGTCAACGACAGTTATAAGTGACTAGAAGTCCTACACTCACAGGACACCGAGGAAGTGGACATAGAAGAAGACTTCATAGACATCACTACAAATGGGACGTAATGATACTATGATCAGAATAGAGAAGGCAACCATGGCGGTGATAAGCGGTGTCCTGTACAGATGGAATTGCAAGAAAGGCCATGTTGGCATTGAGAATAACTGTTGCCTGGAATAAGGCATAAGTGTTGTTAACTCCATGTGTTTTGATAATGATTTACCGAGAGTGCCAATCCAGTCCACTCTTCATTAAGTTTTCCAATGAATTGATTCCAGAGGACGTGATTAATGATCCTATCAACCCATATCTTCTTCAGCTTCAGATCTTCCTGGTGGGTGCGGGGGGCACCAAAGAGCAGAAGAGAGGCAATAATGAACAAGAGCGACTGATGATCATGATCCTTGAAGTAGATTGTCTGGTTGGAATCTAGCCTTGCACCTGGCTGTCCACAGAAATTGAAAAACTTTGCTTTGACTACTGCAGTATTAGCGAAAGCCAGTAGAGTCTCTAGTCACGCACTGAACTCAGACATGAATCAAGCTGAAAGAAGATGGTTTAACATACTTTGGGAAGCACATCGTTCAGGATGAAAACATACCCACAACACATCTCATGTGCGTAAATTGTCCTTTGAGGGTTCCTGTTACAAGAACATCCATGGTTGGCATGGCCCCTATTCATTTTCTTCCTCCTCCTCACCTTCTACCTATACCCTGAGGACTACGCATGCATACACATGCAATACCTATTCTGGTTGACCGTACTCTCGCCCTACCTTTACTGGCTATATTCCCTTTGATCATTTTCCCGCTTGCTTGTACTATATTTGCTCACCAGATCCCCAGCTCGCTTCCCCTATGCCCTTTCCACCCTACCGGTACTCATCCTATTATACTCTGAACCCCATACCTTACTATTGGTCCATGACGTTGTCACCCCTTACCCTTACCGCACTCCCGGTCGGTGACTCAGTTCCCTGTTACCACTACCATAGCTTCGGTCTGTGACTCAGCCTCCCCTCTACCCTTACCTTACTACCAGTCCCTAACTCAGTTTCCTTTCTGCCTACCTATCTCTGTACTACTACTTACGGCCTGGTCTGTGCTCGGTTTCCCTACATATATAAACCCTGTGTACCATAGCTGTATTCCTCAACTTGAATCTACTTGGTTCTACACGGTTAACTAGTCCATAACCTCTTAAGCTTAACGCTTATACTTGTGATCTTCGATTTCACTTTGACCTTTGGTCATTGTGCCTTTAGATCTTCAGAAGCCTTCATCATCACCCCTGATGACTTCAGCTATAGCCTTCAACAGCTGCAAGACAGCACCTGTCTATTAGCTCATTGACCTGCTTCTCCCAAGCAGTCGGACTGAGACTCGTGACCAGCACCTGAACTCCAGGCCTCATGAGATTATCCAAGTAAGAAAGTGCCTAGAGTCTAGTTGCTAACAGTTCCTGTCATAGAAATCATCAATCATTTGGATCATGTTTGCAAACCTTTACCAGAACTACCTTCGATTTCTGTAATGAGACTCAGCATCTTCTCCAGCTCATCTCTGTCAAACAGAGCGATGGACATCACAGACATGATGGTCACTGAGGTTCACGAACATCAACATCTTGCTCGGGGTGATGCAGTGTAATATCGGAGATCACCTGCTGCAGCATGCATAATCATTTGTTTTAGTTCCTCAAGAACGGCTGGCATCACTCGATTTTCATATGGAAACAATTCACAATGAGTCCTTGAAATTGTTTGAGTCAGCATCAAAGTTGCACAAATGGCTGACATATTGTCAGAAACTGACCCTGGTTACACAAATCAATAAACATACCTAGACCTCACCAGTACTGAGCTTCAATAGTGTATTCTAAAGTCATGCATATTAGCATACAGAAAGATGTAAGAGACAGTCAGAAGTCACACACTGATATGACCCATGTTCCTCACTCGCCTGATGTTGTTGAACAAGGATTCTGTGTCAAAACGTTCTAGCCAGAAGATGCACTGCATGTCTTGTTCAACGAAATAGTAGCCACAGGTGTTCTCATCAATATCCTCAATGACCAATTCTGTCTTGCTGGTGATATCTATGTTTGGGTCAGTTCGTGCATCATGATATAGCTTGTCTGTGAATGCCTTGATTGCACTGAGCATTGACGGTTTTGACAAGTCAGCATCAGTATATATCCACTGCCGCCTTCATTAATGATTGTGTGGAGCCTCGGATCAGCACCTATGCAAGTGCTGTCATAGTAGTACAAGGCACCTTCAGGATGAGCAAGTGGTTTCCATCGACTAGAGGGCAGTTTACTTGGCATTGTCAGTTCACAATAGTCCAACTGCAGGAGAAGTACATACTCCTCAAACACCTTGTTCTCTGGCTCGATAAGCACGCAGTCCTTTGTTTGGGGTCTAGGCCGTGATTAAGAATCAAAAAAGGAGGTCAAAAGCACCTCATACTGACTTACATTGCCTGCCTCCTCTTATATCGATTCACATCAGATGCTGGAATAGGCGTCACCTTACATGTGGATGTAGTGGATGGAGATATTATGTTTGACGATACAGATATGCTAGAACTTGAAGGGTTAGCATTCGGTGCAGTGCATGCACCGCTTGTTGTAGTGACCAGAGTTGCACCAGCAGAAGGTACTGGAGATGAAGGTGGCAAGATCGGTGAGGCTCCAGGGCTGCTGACTGTAATATGAGGTGTTGTTCTGGCTACCTTAGCATCTTGCTGCTTGAGAGTATTGACGGGGTAAGACATACTGTGGCAGTGGGGTAAGAGGGTGACTGGTTGGCAAAGTTGCAGAAGACCCTTGGAGCCTTAATTGCAGGTGAAAATATACATGATTGACTTAGTGCAAAGTATAGAACACACCATTGTAAACGAACCGGCGTGGCCAGATGTAATTGAAGATCATGCTTAGCCCTCCTCTGGCATGGCTTTGTGAATTCGACTGAGAAGACATTGGAATCAATCAGTATTCAAAGGGATGCTGAAGTTTTCCCAGCCTGAAGCTAAAGCGCCTAACGTTAACAGTCGCCAAGCACTCCAACCACGTGTAGTAGTTGGTGTTCTGTGTAAGCCAAGGTACGAGGTGAACGCAGAATTGAGTCTATGCATGAGTAAGCAAAGTGGCATTACCCTCTTTGTCTTAACCCACAGCAACAGTCAACTCTGAATCAATCATTATTGGTTTCTTGTACTCTATACTCTAAACTTTTGTCATTCTTTGCATATTCTATGAATAATCAATGCCTCTACTAGCGGAGAATCCCAACTTAGCAGTTATTCCGGACTTCGAAACAGATGAGTATGCACAAGCTCGTGCCCAACTCATGAATGAAGCAATAGATGAACAACAAGCTATTGGAATTCTAGCCAATCTATGGCACATCCAGAATGAGGCAGACAAACATCGTTGGGCTGCTAGAATCCAGGAAGAGACCCAAGCAGCTGAAATAGAACACAGATGAATCCAAGAAGATGAAGACCAGTGCCGTCAAACGCTTATTGCTGAACAAGAAGCCGCTATCACAGAAGAGTGAAAAAAGAACAAATCTAAATATGCACCAGTTCGCAATATCAAAATTCCATCTAACCCGGTAATCCTTCCCTGTCAGTATGCCATACAGAAGATAAAATCAGGAGAGTATTGTGAATTGTTTTATTTCACAAATAGCGGCTTAGAAGAAGCTTCCAGAGCTACATTCACAGTGGATGAAGACACCTTAATAATGCTCCCTACCTCAGATGGGCTTCACAAATGGATACCTGCAGGTGCAGCTTGAGACCCTAAAGTGCACATTGTAAAAGATGAGAACCTCACATGGGAACAATTTAATGAGGCAGCACCACAAATGATCATGCTGATGAAGGAGAATGATTGGCCTGACAACAGAATCAATATGCATATCACGTTCTGGTCAGCTTTGCAGAATCACCATTAGCACCACAATTTCAATGTGCACAAACAATGAGCCTTGCTGCTGTACCAAGCTCAACAGCGCAGGCATTGGCACCTAGCCATCGGCAGTTCCAACAGCTGGAGTCTAGCCAAGATCAATCAAGAGCTTCTAGATGAAGCTCAAGAAACCATATTTAATCAATTCAGGATGCACCAACTATCTATTCAGGTACGTTTAATGAAACTCATCCAACAACATACGCTAAAACAATTATCTCCATGCCCCCTTAAACCTCCCGCGATATCCACTACCATACACACACCCTTGGCATCATGTCCAAACAAACTATATGTGGACATAACATTCCACAACTCATGCACATAACCAAACAACCAATCATGGTCACCCACACATGGGCTTCTAAACACCCTACCAACTACACCATATAACTGAACGGTACCATATGGACCAATTTCATGCTACTACACATGGAGATACACACCACCGCATCTGCATTATGCAGATCACACCCCATCAGACCATGCTTTCTCAACAACAGCACACCATATCTGCTACATCATCTAACAAGAACTCACAGCACACACATTCCTTCAGCTCCCAAAAGCGCTCACCTCCCACCTCCCCAGATTCCAGATCCAACAAGAAACCCAGAACATTTTGAGACCCATCCAACCCACTTCCCTGCTGTGCCATCTGCCTTGGACGCAACTCATACCATGTCATCGAGTGCTCAGCCGCTCTTACCTGGGACAGGAAACACGATACCATCGCTGAATAAATCCATAAGGGCCTGTAGACCAAAACCGGCAAACAGTTATGCATGGCTTGGCAAAGAGATGAAGGGTGCAGTAGCACCAGACACAACGACAAGCACCTCTGTTCAGGGTGCGGTGCAGTCACGCATGGTGCTCAAAGCTGCCCTAGAGCACAGAAGATCTAATCCCACCACACCCTACATAGCAGAAGTATGGGACAAGGAATTAAAAAACACTGGCCTTTTGCCCCGTTTCACAAAAATTCCCCAAGGTATCCACAACAGTTTCATTTTAAACTTCCCTACCATACATAATACCCAAGCCCCCACTAATAGCGACTCTGTTTATATGTACAAAAGTCACTTTGATGCCAGCATACAAAAAGAAATCCAAAAATCATGCTATATAGGTCCCTTTTCTGCTCAATCTCTTACAGAACTCATTGGACCGTTTCAATCATCACCCCTCTCCATTATTCCAAAACCAGGCAATATGGACAAATTTAGGTTAATTCAGAATTTTTCATTCCCTTGCAACCCCAAGTTTCTGCACCATAACCCATCTATTAATTCCCATATAGATGCTAACAACTTTCCAACTACTTGGGGAAAGTTTTCTATTATATACCTATTAATTTCAAGGCTCCCTCCAGGCTCAGAAGTTGCTACCCATGATGTAGCTGAAGCATATCGCACCATTCCCCTACACCCTTCCCAATGGCCTGCAGCCATAGTATGCACAGCCAACAATGAATTCTATATTGACACATGTACAGTGTTCGGACCAACTCCATCAGCCGGAGCCTACGGCCACATTGCAGATGCTGGAGCCAAAATTCTCAGATATCAAGGCATCGGACCCTTAGATAAGTGGGTCAATGACCACATTTTTCAGAATCCGTAAGGAATTCCTGGAAGAATACAACCGCAACTGAGCGGAATGGAACCGAGACCTAGCTAAGCAGGGCCTGCATCAATCTGGGAGCTGCATTTGGTTTGGCAGACGCATATTTGACGATGGTTCAATAGAGGAATTTAGCAAAGATTGCTTGCACCCAATCAAAGACCTATCCAAGAACTCACCAAGATCAGAACACGATGCCCTATTTTGTCACAATCTCCAAGACATAGATGATACGTCAGTAAACTTAAGAATTTTCTGGCATCCAAACAAAGATCAACTGTTTGCGTCATCGACTATATACATTGGTTTCCTATGGGATCTCTACCACTGCATAGTGTCACTAAGCCAACCAAAAGTCGACAAATATCTTTCAGCCATACACTCATGGAGAAAGAAGCCCACCCACATGTTACAGGAAGCACTCGAGCTTTATGGTAAACTAATGCATGCATGCACAGCAGTAAAAAGAGGGAGAGCATATCTCATGAGCCTTGAAAGAACAATTGCCATCCTCCAGAAAAGCCTTGCTTACCCCAACACCCAGACAAGAGCCTCGAGCAGGACCTTACCTGGTGGTCCAATTTGCTGCAATCAGGAGGCATCTCTTGACCAATATGCCCCCCAGCCACGTTTTCAATCCCACTAGCCTATTCAGATGCCAGCTCAGCAATTGGCATCAGCATCATCATCAATGATAAGTGGAGAGCCTGGAGACTTGTACCTGGTTGGCAGACCGCGGATAGCAGCAAACAAGACATTGCATGGGCTGAAGCAATTGGCTTCAATCTACTGGTCCGTACCCTCGCCACTCTCCCTAATGTTGGTGAGAACATCATTGTCTATGGAGACAACACGAGCGTTGTTGAAGGATGGTGGAAAGGGAGCCATAGGAACAGAGCAGTCAACAAAGTTTTCAAACAGATCCATCAGAGAACTCATGAGTCCTTGACATGGTAGCCGTGGAAACTATAGAGCAACATAATTGTGTTCCAGCTAAATATGGCTATGTATACTGCAAGAAGTTTGAGTTACCGGTACATAGCCATAGATGTCTGAAAATCCAGGTTACCATGAGGAATTCGCATCAAGGTCATGACTTTGTGCCATTGCAGGCGGCAAATTATAACAGCATAATTAGGTACAGTTTGTTGAGCAATAACATATTTCATTATTTATGATTGGAACTACAATGTTATTCAAGGCTTTATCGAGGAAAACGCCACTAGCCTTTGTCACCCAATCTAGATTCGTATGAGGACTCCCAACAATGTCACGGTTTTGCACCACTGCAGCCAGCAAGGTATGATAGCGTACTTAGGTCCTACTTGTTGAGCAATATCATATTTCCTTATTTACGATCGACTTACAATGCTAAATCATGGGGCTCAGATATTATTTCAGTTACAAGGTGATATGAGATCGTGCACTTATGACTTCGATTTACATAGCTTGAGATGCAGTGCGTACAGATACCAAATGTCGCGAGTCACGGCAGGTTTGCCACTGAGCACTGAAGTACTGGGGTCTAAGACTCAAGCAGAAGTTGTTGACCCAGGAAAATGAAATTTGATCTGACGGCCCGTGTGCACGATTACTTATATAAGTCATGCATATGTACGCTTTTTCCACGGTTTATAGACTACAGGCAAGCTTGCAGCCGTGTCTTCCTATGTAATCATCATTCGTCGACCTCACGGTAGTGCAATGATAATTGTTGTAGTTGTTCAGCTTGAATCGGTGATAATTTTCTGTGAGCATTATTTAAGTTGGGCAAGGCAAGTCGCTGCCATAGCTCGAGGCCATGTAGCACACCAATCGACGATTATGAGGGTTCAGCAATCCATTCACCATTTGAAAAGATCAGTGTTGTGGCAAGCTTGGATACTAGCACCCGAAAATGTCGATTGATATATCACTTACTGCGGCAGTGTCTTGTGATTTTTGTCTGCATAAATTTTCGAGTACAATCCACATTGTTATTTTGCACCTGTCGCTGCGTGACAATCATGTGCGCATGGCAAAATATAGAATTGCTGTCAAGATTCTGTCGCAACCAGATCACAATCAGGCTCATATGTACCAGACCTTCAAAAGTCTATTCAGTACGGGAAACCTAATTGCAAAATAGAAGTGAGGTTACAGTCGAGTGACATTACAATTCATCTATCGGACTCCCTCACCTCCTAGTTCACATCATTATCCGTACCAGGTACTACCAGATACTCGTTTCCTTCAAGAACCCTGCATGGACAGTATTACAGCCATTTGGATGAAAGAGATCGAGAGCAAGGAGGTAGTCATGTGTCTTTTGTGTTTGAGACGTGAAACGTGACTCAGAATACCATTCGAGGTTCTAGGAGAGGTTCAGGTGTTTACTGTTTACTTCCCCGATGGTCCTCGAGGGAGGGGAGAAGGGGAGAATGTCAGGATAAGACTGGACATACATTGACACCCTCCGAAGCCTAGCGCAAACTTCTGCGTTCAACGTTGAATGAATTGTGCATTATAGTAAGCAACTGTTATACATCCCTTTGAAACTCAAATGGTCCATACACTTCTTGGTATTCATAACCCCAGGGCGGACGGGCTTTTCACCATTTGCAGTGACTGTTAGCGACTAAATACTAGGCGCTTTCTTACTTGGATAATCTCGTGAGGCCTGGAGTGCAGGTACTGGTCACGAGTCTCAGTTCAACCGCTTGGGATGAGCGGGTCGATGAGCGTGATGAACGGATGCTGTCTTGCAACCATCAAGAGCTATAGCCGAAGTCGTCGGGGATGACGACGAAGGCTTCTGTAGATCTAAAGGCACTATGACCTACGGTCAAAGTGAAATCGAAGATCACAAGTATAAGCGGTTAGGCTTAAGAGGTTAGGAACTAGTTAACCGTGTAGAACCAAGTAGATTCAAGTTAGAGAATACAACTGTAGTACAGAGGGTTTATATACGTAAGGAAACCGAGCACAGACCAGGCTGTAAGTAGTAGTACAGAGAAAGGTAAGTGGAAAGGGGAATGAGTCAGAGACCGGTGGTAAGGTAAGGGCAGAGGGGAACTGAGTCACAGACCGAAGCTATGGTAGCGGTAACAGGGGACCGAGTCACCAACCGAAGATGCGGTAAGGGTAAAGGGTGACAACGTCTTGGACCGATAGTAAGGTATGGGGTTCAGGATATAATAGGGTGAGTACCGGTAAGATGGAAAGGGCATAGGGGACGCGAGCCGAGGATCCGGCAAGCAAATATAGTACAAGTGAGCGAGAAAGCGATCAGAGGGAATATAACCAGTAAAGGTAGGGGAAGAGTACGGTCAGCCAGAATAGGTATTGCATGTGTATGCGCGCGTAGTCTTCCGGGTATAGGTAGAAAGCGAGGGCGAGAAGGAAAATGAATAGGGGCCACGCCAGAAGTGGATGTTCTTGTAACAGTGACAGAGTTGATTCACCCAGGTGCTATAAATGGCAGAGTAAATAACACACAATGGTATGAACTAGATACTGTCACTCTACATCCGGTATTGCCCAGAGTACACAACGCCCACTTGCGTTTCCTGTTGCACATCTTTCGACAATGCTTGGGTGGGAACATGTTACAGCTTGTGTAGCAGTGAGCCTGAGATGATAAAGTTAGTTATGGTCACCCAATATTTAGATCACTTGCCGACTGTCTTTAAGTCTCACAATCAAGTGTCCCTGAAATTAAAAAATATCAGAACCAGTCAAACGAGTCTAGCTAATGTATGGATGAGTACCTTGCATGAATATATATCCAGAGCATAGTTCATATTCCCGATCTACGATGTCATAAGTCAGATGATAGGCTGTGCCCGGTTGTAACAAATCACTGACTGTGAAGTGGGGGAATACATCTGGGTTGGGACTCCAGACCGCACAAAGAATAGTCACCCATTTGCCCTGGAAAGCGTCAGTAAAGGAGAAAAGAGTATGATAAGATTGGTCCTTACTGTCTGACAGTTGTGTTTTATCCCGCGGAATGGCTGGGTGTGAAGGAGGGGAAATCGGGTGATGAATCGCACTGTAAAATGGTCAGTTTGTCTTGACGCACACAAATATATCACCCACATCTTATTGAATCGTCGTAACTCATACTAACGATACTTCTCCCTCTCGGGTCCCAGTATGCTGAGCTCACCGACTTTCCATGTTGGAATATGCCGTGAACAGTACCCTTTCCCTTCTTTGAATGGACTAAGTCTTCAACAGTGTGTTCACTGAGTTGATATAGGCCGGTTGCAGAGGTCAATTTCTGTAATTTCCTGCTGTCCTACACCCTTGGAAACCCATTGTCAGAAAAGAAGACAAGGGAATGATCATATCTTACTTCAATTCCCGACTGTTCGACGCCATGAGCAAGAAATGCGGACTTGTCGGGTTGATGCTAACGGTGCCAATTTTTGCAGCTGACAGACTATACCGACAGGCTTTGTCTTTTGGTTCCTGAAGATCAAGGTGAGTGAGGCCACCGGAAGAGTCAGATATCCACATTTCGTGGCCACCAACTGGAAGGTCCATACTTGTGATCAGGTGTTCTGAAGAGAATATCTCTTGCGAAATACCCGAGACGAAAGACAAGCGACGTATTGTGCCATCGTATCGGACTTCAAATTGTACTAGTATCGAACATAAGGAACAAAAAAGAATAGTCATTGGCGGAGAGCATATGTTACTGACCAGCCGCCAACAAGAGCACGGTATCTCTGAATGCCGAGTTTGAGAATGAATCGCTAGCCTGGATGGTGGCCCGTCTGTCACTCTGCGTGACCCTTTTGGCAATAGCCTTGTATGCAAGCAAAAATGCCGAAGCTCGCTGACAAGTGTATTATGCTTCTGGTCAATACTGCCTGAAAAGACGATCAACAGTGACCTGATGTTTATATAAATCAGCAGGTCCCAGCAAGGGTCTATAGCGACCAAGAACAAACCAGACTGTTTGTTTGTTTGTTTGTTTGTTTCTAAAGGTCTTGCCAAACAACGTCTTTGGTTATGTAAGTCATCTAGTGGGGATGCAAGTGATATTACGCTGACAAGGCTTGAGACATTCAAATTGCATGTATACTAGTACTAGTATGTGTTATGGCCATAGTAACTGACAGTAAATTGAATATACAAAAATCAAGCACGGAATGCAGCTATAGCTATCAATCTAGCACGAATATGGTTCTTGAAATCTGTCCACCGCGCCGAGAGCTCTTCGTCAGTTGTGATATGGTCTTGAATATACGTCATTAGCGATGTGTATGTAGGTTTGAAAAGTACCCCAAAATCAATTGATACTCCCAACTGCCCACTTGCTAGCTCCTGTAGAGTACACTCCACGGCCGTCACAGCTGTACAAAACACTGAATCATCAAGTTCTGTAATGTAAGGCATGTAGCCAAGTTTTAAGATGGCGTCTACAGCGACGGTTGATATGACGCAGTTTTCGAATGGATACATCTTGCCGACTCCGCAATCACCCGAGTTATTCCCGAATATGTACTTGAGTGGGAATGCAGGATTGTCGATGAGGTCCTTCACCTTATCAATCTGATAGAGTGGTTCGGAAGCTTCCGACCAGATTGGGAGACAAAGACCATACCCGATTGGAGCCACAGCACGGGTGATTTTCTTGCAGGTCAACATGATATCCACAGACAGTGGTACTGTGAACAACTTGTAGAACTCGGTGACATTTTCAGCACTCCATTGACTTCTGTACTCTTGTGGAAGGTTCAGATACTCTTCAAAATCAACGTAGGTACTGTAACTTACCATCATCGTATACATTTGCTGCCGAAGTCAATTCTTCCTGAGCCGCAGTCTTTCTCTCTTGCTCAGTCAAGAATGGACATGAACTGAGTGTGGATCGAATCAGTGTCCCATGTGCATCTTCAAAAATTCTTCGATGAGTTTGGACCTTGTTGCTGTATTGTAAAGGCATTATACGAGATCGTCGCAAGGGTACCGTGGACGGAGCAGTATCCGAAGCACCCTGAAATTCATTAGTAAGTAATGCTTTATAAATAATATTATAATCGCCCACCTGAGCGCTAGTTAGACACCTCAACTTTGTTCATGCATGTGGGTATGGCCAAAACTTGATTTCTAATGGCTTTTCCGATGGTTGGTGACTGTGTGATCCAGATGGACGTGAAGGAGGAGGTGAAAGCTCCCTGAGGTGGAATGTATCTCCGAGAGGTAACCACTCATTGAGACCTGGCAGCTCTCCAAGAGGTGGAATATCCTCTGAGCCTGGTGCCAAAGTAGATAACCCATCAACAGACACGATGGGCGGAGGAAATGAATGAAAGTACTGAGAAGGAGATGGGTGCGATGGCACAGAATCCTGGTAAGGGATAGCGGAAGGATTGTATATCGGGTGATACCCTGCAAGCGGATCGAGGGTGAACTGAAACAGGTCATCGATGAATAACATTGATGGATCTTTGTCAGCACCGACCACAGTTTCAGGATCATAATGATCGGGAAGGTTTGTATGTAAATCAATGAAGTTGGGATCTGGAAAAGGGTGTGCAGACTGGGAGGCATAACCAGGAAAATTAGGGTTTGAAAATGGTGCATTGGGAAATAATGCCGCTGGTGTCTGGTCACCAGAGCTCTGGCCTGGGGTGAGGAAAGGGTCATGACTCTGGTCCGCTTGCGCATTTACAAAGTAATACGAGTTTAAATTACCATCATGATGCGGCTGCGGCTGGTAGTCCAGATCAGAGCCGCTGGCAGCCAGAGGATAGCTGGGATGACTCGCCTGATGACTCAGGTCATTGTCATCAAGCGGGGTGTCGACGGGCTGCCTGCCATATGAGTACATTGAGGTCTGGGAAGTCTAGCATCAACAGCAACGGCACCCCGTAAGTTATATTGTGGCTATCTGTGCTTCAAAAAATTCAGATTCAGTCTGGTCTGACAAGTGGTGGTTTTGATGAATGCGTTTGCTAATTAGAACCGTGCAACCCAACAATGAGGCATGGGTGCTAAAATAGAGATACCTAATTAGGCTTTCAACATCGGCACAATTTAATGATATATTCAATTCACCTTGCACTGCAGGGTGGAAAGTTTGGGGCAACACCTTCAAATTACCATTGGGCATAGGGTTGCCACGTGACAAATCGATATAAAAGTACTGGAATTTGGGGTAAGTTTCATGCCAAGGAGTTGTAATGAAACGCATTGTATCTCATTTTGATCATCAAGTTCCATAGTGAAGCGCATCGGACTGAATGATAATCGGAGAATCCCTTGCAAGCTCATCGATTATGATTATCAGTAAGGCTTAAGGAGCTTGAAATTGGAAGGACCTGGCGAGTCATCTGAGTCATGTCATGGTCACGCGGGCCTGCTATGCATAGATTGAATATATATGCCAAACAAACACCAAAGTAGAATACTTTTCTTTAACGAGGTTATCTCCATTCAAATCTATGGTGTGCACTATTCGGCTGCAATGCACATTAAATTGTGCAATGTCAGAGAGGAGCGAAAAGAAAGTAGGTAACACACGTAAATCAGCAGATAAGTTAATAAGGCCCTCAAGTCACCCAGCTGGAAGCCGCTTGCAAAGTTGCCAGTGAGAACATTTTCGCATACTCCCAAGCCAAATTTAGGCTAAGTTTACAGATTCCTGTGATAGTGGCAAGCCACAATAAATCAGCACAGCTCGTACTATTACTCTGCTTCGGAGAAATATCACCTGAACAACCAGTCTAAGCTCAGGGAAGTGTGGAGTCAACTGTATGAAAAGGGGTCTATGGTGATCGGTGTATTCTCGTGGTTGGCGACATATCTCGTGAACAAGTCACAGCGGCAATCCGGGTCAAAAATGTGGTGAGGTGTGTCTAGAAAACTAGCGCAGACAGATTAATTAGTCAAAAAAACATGCCTTGGAAGTGCACGTATGAATAAATCACAATCTACCTAAATACAGGCTAAGAAGATATCTGGTAGCCCATATGCCGACAGTCTGAGAGCCTGATGGGCTTCGAACCCAGCATCTTCCTCTCCCAAATGCTGAACATTTGAGTCAGCACTGAAACTTCAACCGTAAAGCTCAACTACTTATACCTCAGAAGATAGCTCTCAAAAACATATTAAAATGGCCATGATGGACTCAGATAGAGGTGTACGGATGACTAGTCGGTATTGGTGCCACCACGAACGTTAAACGTTCCTGCTGAAGAAGATTTTAGCACGCGACGGCTTATATGGATCAAATTGGGAGACTTACCATGCAAAGTGACTGTGAACACTAGTAGGGGCGACTCGTTCGACAAAATCCCATTGGTTGAAGTCAGGACTTTGACTTGGATTGACGAGACTGTTTATGACACTGCAACGTCGTCCTGGTTGAGTTGACCGTGTTTTAAAGAATGCAGCAACTACTCTGGGCTGCCAACCTGCGCACTGATTTGTCGAACAATATACAGCGGTAGCTTGTAGCAAAAGGAAGTACATACATTTGATCCAGAACGAGGTGGATATCGATCTTGACTTGTTTGAGGTCTGTATGACACAGGACGCAAGGAATCAGAATGCTTGTAAATAGTAGTTAACTTACTAGGTTCAAGTTAGTAGTTAATGGTGACTGTATTAGTCATCTTCGGGTTTCTCCTCCACTGAGTCTCCTATACCATCCATGTCACTTTCAAATGTTGCATGTTGAATCCTCCTGGAAATGCTGGAGTCCCATGCTATCTGTTGGCATGCCTCTGTGCTCCACCGTGACAGGCGCACATTGTTGTTGAGCAATGCAGTCACCAGCTTGAGTAGCAATGAAGGGGCAATCAGAATATCGATGGTGAGTGAGTCGAGTCGGTGTGCGCTTACTAGTACCTTGACTATAGATCTGACCTGTGTCATTTGACAAATTTCAACTTGAACTTCAATCTGACCTGGAGAGTTTGGCTTCTAACCGTGACGTGGACTCCATCAGTTGTTGACCAGACTTGGAGTCAAGCGGCTACACACTCACTGCTGGCAGAACCCTTTGGTCAATAATTGAAAGGTGTCAACCTTGAGCAAAAGGTCAGCATCATCATTGGTGCATTAAGTGGCATATGATAGCGTACACACCAATCCGGATAGTGCTTCGTCCAGATTCAAGCCTGACTCGGAGTCTGCTTTTCTTTTCTGGTCGTCATTTTGTTTTTTCGTTGCCATCTTTCCCATCATACTATTCACTGCATCGACTCAGGCTTTTATTCTCTTGTGATCCGCAGCTCACCGTCTTTCATAGCTCGTGGGCCTCTACACGGTCACCAGTACAATGATCATAGTCGTGCACCTGAACAATGCAAATGACACTTTATTCAATTCACTCTGAGTTGGAGCCAAGGCAGTGGTGTGTTTTAAAGTATGAAGTCGAGTCTGCCATGTCAATTTTTTTTACCAGACACTAAGCATAATCCGAAAGCTACACACCATCACTGTAAATCAATGTTCGCCCCAACTACTGTTTCTGGGCTATCTGAGTAACTGCCATATATTTATCCCGCTGTAGGGACTCATATTTCTATGGGCGCGTAATGGGCATATTCACGCAAGCAGTCCATTTATCATTTGCATAATGACTTGCACTTCCATTGGTATATCATGCAACACATTCCTGTATAACGCGCCATAGGCGCGATGCTTTCCCACGCTCGCGCGATGTATTCCCACGCTCGCGCTTAGCGCGCGTTCTCGCGCATTTTCGCATTTCATCGCGCATCATTGCATTCATCGCCTATTACCCGGGAGCGCCTATCCATGTCCGACCACCTCATTGGTACGTCATATTCCTTGCCTCATGGTTGTAACAAGCATTGCAGCGTTATTACATGTTATTACGTACTATCAGCGCGTTTTCTTCCTATCCCTTCCGTGTCCGACGCGATTTTGTCTAGTATATAGTTTGATGATCGCACTACTACTCTCCCCGATTACTCCCCTTTACTGTACTTCCCTCACTATCGGGTTTTACTCTGAAGTAGTAGTCACCATTAGGGCGCACTTTGTGTTACCTGTGGTTATTGTTATCGGACTAGACTAGATTAATCAGACCTCGCTTTTCACTCGCTTTGCATTGCGCTCGCTTTGCGTATCCGTCGATCCGTTATCTATCCGCCCCTCTATATCACTCCTTATTCTCCGCATTCCATCCGCGCTTTCCCACGACAACGCGCGCTATAAGCGCGCGCCTTCCCACGCTTCGCTTACCTTAGCGCGACTTTCCCGCACTTCGTGTTGTCATCGCGTTCTTCACATTTCTTCGCATTTCTTCGCATTCCTTCGCATTTGTCTCGCGTTTCTTCGCCTTTCTTTGCGCATCCTTCAGACTACAAGGGTCTCTCATATATCTGGTTCTGTGTGCAGTAGCAGTCCCCTTTAGGGTCGAACGCGTCTGTCTCAGGCATAGCAGCCTAGGTGCAGCAAGACCCAACATTCTGCCTCACCAGCAGCATTGTTGATCTCACATCGAGAGAGTGATTGCGCGAGCAGCAGTCACTTAGTGCCTTCACCGCCCTTTTTGTTGTTCTTCATTGTACGCAATCACATCAAGGACCGTCTGCCACTCGGTACTGGTTTTCTCCAGGCAGATGCACTTGACAGCTGGCATGTCATTCCGAGCCGGAAATGGTACGTTCTCTTTGTCAACAGTGTCAACACCTCCAATCTTCCTCTTGCGAGTCTGACAGGTACTACTGCTAGCGGTGCAAGATACTGCAACTTTACAACCAAAGTTGGGACAAGCCACAGCACCCCCCTTCTAACTTTCATTAGTACAGTTAAAACACGCGGCTGCAGACACCTACTGTCATCCTTATTGCAGCGGCTTCCTGACTTTCTGACTCAGACATCTTCTTCCTCTGCGACAAAGACACTAGTGAGGCTGTTGTAACAGACGTATTCAAAGGAGCGCTTAGTACATCAACATGGGCATAGTCAAGCATAGCGTCAGTTGGGGAGTTGATGAGTCAGGCATTCAGACCTTAGGGGTGAGCCTTTATATCAGTTATGTGATTGGTGACATGCTACGTTAGGGCAGAGACTCCGAAATCATATACACATACTCAAGTAGGCGTATCGCTCAAAATGATTTTGGCTACCCTATTCCTGGACCTGAAGCCTGAGTAAGGTTCTTAGACGCAGTTCCCCATCTTGGTATGTGCTAAATTAATTCCCATTTTGGATATGTATTGAGTTCCCATATTTGGTTTGTGCCATCAAAGCGACAAGAGAGGTTAAAGCTATCGCCACGAGCTCCAGGACGTTTAAACTCCGATAGGCCTATTTACCAAACCCTTACACAGCCAGTAGTAGCACTCCAAGCTAAAGACCCCACAAGTTGAAAAATCATGAACTTCAAGCCAGTGGCACCATCTTCCAGCAATGAACTTCAAGCTGAAAGCTCCTGTGTATACCCCTCTACACCTCTTCAGCATCGTTGCTATCTTTCCACTGCCAGCACTCCCAGCTATCATTCAAGTTCTCCTTCAGGCTCTCCCTTAGTTTCTACAACAGGTATGAATAACTCATTTTTCACTGGCGGATAGGCTCATGAAAACAATGGCAGCCGGCACCACATCAGATGCAAATGATGATATATTTCCTCTAATGCTTAATTCCAAGAGTTCATCATTTGTTGTTAATGATGGAGTTGGGCCGCAGACTCTACATTATCCTGAGAGTGA
Source organism: Suillus cothurnatus (assembly GCA_016758765.1). Taxonomy (NCBI): domain Eukaryota; kingdom Fungi; phylum Basidiomycota; class Agaricomycetes; order Boletales; family Suillaceae; genus Suillus; species Suillus cothurnatus. The sequence goes on along the minus strand of JABBWL010000200.1, from coordinate 61,717 downwards.
ATGTGGCGATCTTCCCCATCGCAGGACCACATCCTTTGAAGACCAATGTCTTTTTGAACGATTGTCAGGCAGATCTGTCGATGTTAATGATACATCGGAAGCCATCAGCGAGAAGGTAGGAATTGTTTCGAACACGTCTATCAGTTCTGACAATGTGCGTCACATTCAGGTTAAGGATGCGTATATGAATACTTTGCAAGGGCTGAGCCCAGCTTCTTTCCAATGCACTATCCACTACATGGAAGCTGTTCGTGAACGCCACCGCATGCTCTACTACAGTGCATGTTGGGAAGTCTCAGAACATGCAAGGTGGGAAGCTCTTGCCCGCTCCATGTGTAAAGATTCAAAAAAAGACTACATGAAGGCAGAGCAAGAAGTGCAGTTTCTACTAGAAATCTTAGGCCAACGTGTGGCATTGACCTGTCATCCCGTCGCGAATTGTTCCGCTGAAGTCCATGACAACAGCAGGACTTCTGTCCATTGGACTGATGCTGTACTCTTCATCTTAAATGGTGCAAAAGAGATGCGCCCTGTGGAAAACTGGTGTGTGCTACTTTAGATATCATTTCTGGTCACTTACATGCTTGTAGAGGTTGTCCAGAGTGTAGATTACTGTGCATGAAGAATATATCAATTATTTCTTGTGCACTGCCTGTTGTACCATTACAATTTCGAACTCACCCTACAATGCTAGTACTATCATTGAACCATGTAACGCAGGAAGCCTGATTTTGCAATAACTAGTCTTGCCTGTCAGTCACCTTTGAACAAGTTGTTACCGATATTTCTGATCTACTCTCGAGTATGGAGCTGGGGACTCCGAGTCCGCTTGCCCTAAACATGAGACCTCCCACCTAAGCATAGATTAATTCATCAAAAATACATCCATGCTACTAGTACTGGTTGCAACTTGGAAGGTGTCCTCTACAGAGTGCCATGCACTTTCATCAAACGTTTTGGATTAGTGTATTCTTCTTCCTTCAAGTTCTGATGGTGTCTTGTAATGCTCCGGGCTGCTCCTGGGAGAGGACCATGAATAATCGAGTGCTCAGTAAGCATCGCGCATCCTGTTATTTTTTTAAGAGAGCCAGTCACCTGGTGAGTTGGAAGCGTCAAGATCGTGCGAAGGAGGCATTCATAAAGCTTTCCAAAGCAAGCACCTCCCAGTCAGTTTTGGTGAGTGACTCCTTGCTAAACCTCCAGTACTAAAGTTCTCAACTTTTGCAGGGGCTCGGAATCCTGGTTGTCAACCATGCAATAAGGGACCATCCAACTCTGAAACCAATTGCCCCTTGCAGACTCCCTAGGTCAATTTCTATGGCCCATGGTTTAGGTAGCGCGTCCAGTCTTGTAGACTCACATCACACCCTTGGCCCAGACTCGGAGAAACCACAAATAGACCAATTCAATGTTGAGATGGGGAGTAGTTCTGGCACTGACTATCATGATTCAGGTTTGTGTCCCCTTGGATGTCCACTCTGTGATGTTCACAGATTATTCTTAACATTCCAGAGGAGCGCGGCGCACTCTTAATGGGACGAATTCCAAGATTTCTCGATAATGTCGAGCCCTCACCGGATGATCTTAATCATTCAGATAGTGCAGGTATTCCGTTGAAGGCACTAAGTGACTGCTGCTCACGCAATCACTCTCTCGATGTGAGATCAACAATGCTGCTGGTGAGGCAGAATGTTGGGTCTTGCTGCACCTAGGCTGCTATGCCTGAGACAGATGCGTTCGACCCTAAAGGGGACTGCTACTGCACACATAACCAGATATATGAGAGACCCTTGTAGTCTGAAGGATGCGCAAAGGTGCGAGAAGAAACGCGAGACAAATGCAAAGGAATGCGAAGAAACACGAAGGAACGCAATGAGAACGTGAAGGAATGCGAAGAAACGCGAAGAAATGCGAAGAACGCGATGAGAACGCGAAGTGCGGGAAAGTCGCGCTAAGGTAAGCGAAGCGTGGGAAGGCGCGCGCTTATAGTGCGCGTTGTTGTGGGAAAGCGTGGATGGAATGTGGAGAGTAAGGAGTGATATAGAGGGGCGGATAGATAACGGATCGACGGATATGCAAAGCGAGTGAAAAGCGAGGTCTGATTAATCTAGTCTAGTCCGATAACAATAACCATAGGTAACACAAAGTGCGCCCTAATGGTGACTACTACTTCAGAGTAAAACCCGATAGTGAGGGAAGTACAGTAAAGGGGAGTAATGGGGAAGAGTAGTAGTGCGATCATCAAACTATATACTAGACAAAATTGTGTCGGACACGGAAGGGATAGGAAGAAAACGCGCTGATAGTACATAATAACATGTAATAACGCTGCAATGCTTGTTACAACCATGAGGCAAGGAATATGACGTACCAATGAGGTGGTCAGACATGGATAGGCGCTCCCGGGTAATAGGCGATGAAATGCAATGAAACGTGAAAGTGCGCAATGAAACGCAAAAATGCGCGATGAAATGCGAAAATGCGCGAGAACACGGGAATACATCGTGCGAGCATGGGAATACATCACACCTATGGCGTGTTATACAGGAACATGTTGCATGATATACCAATGGAAGTGCAAGTTATTATGCGAATGATAAACGGACTGCTTGCGTGAATATGCCCATTACGCGCCCACAGAAATATGAGTCCCTACACCATCATTACAAACGGCCTCACTACCCGCCCGATCTAGAATACAACGCATTCTTCTAACCCTAAGAGACACCCTCAAAACCACCTTCAACTCATTTGGTCTTTGTCGTCTCTACCCATGCCGTCCTTCCTTTGAACCAGACCAGTTAATTCAATCATCGCTACTTGCAAGAATGTCTCCGATAGCTACTAGCAGTAGTACCCTAGGGGTCGATTCTCCACCAACAGTCTTCGTGCCACCTTACCCCTTTCCCAACATGTCTATCTATTGGCTTATGTCTTGGATATGCACTCTAGCAGTAATCTATTATCGGAAACCAAAGTCTCGCACCTGGTCAAAGATGTCATTCTGGCAGATGATTTTGACCGCAAGGATTTTGAGAATTTCTTGGTGAGGCAGAACTTACAAAAACTGGATATGGATGAGAGTGGCAAAAGGGTTACTTTCCCAGACGACTGGGTTCAGACTGGTGTCACCATCAATATTCCCACAAAGGCAAGGGAGGATGGCCCTCAGCCTTATACCATCGATGGCTTCCATTATTGACCTCTCATTGAAGTCATACGTGCAGCATTTGCAGACGTGCAAGCTGGGGCGTACCACCTTTTACCTTTCAAGTGATTATGGAAGGACCCTCTTGACGGCCATGAAGAGCGAGTTTATGACGAGCTCTACACCTTGGATGCATGGCTAGAAGCTCAGGATGACATTCAGATGCTGCCAAAGGAACCTGGATGTTCGCTGGAATGTGTCATTGCTGGTCTGATGTTTTTCTCCGACACTACTCATCTAGCAAATTTCAGCACTGCTAAGGCCTGGCTGCTGTATATGTATTTTGGAAATTTGATGAAATACACATGATCATCGCCCAAGTCAGGGGCATGTCACCTGGTAGGGTTTTTACCTTCGGTAAGCTCTCCATAATGCCGTATACTTGTCTACACCTATTGATAATATCAGCTTCCTGACAGTGTCAAAGACGTTTTGAGTAACCTGTCTCGCATATCGAAAACGGGCATAACGTCCCTTCATGCCCACTGTCGCAGAGAGTTATTTCATTGCTGCTAGGCCATCTTGTTGAATGAAGACTTTCTGTCTGCATACCACCACAGCATTGTTTTGAAATGTGCCGACGGAGTGATGTGGAGGGTCTTTCCCCAAATTTTCACATATTCTGCAGATTATCCTGAAAAGTGTGTTACTCTATTCACCTTATCAAAAAGATTGAATCACTCATAAATCTACAGGGCTCTAATCGCGACCATCAAGAACATGGGCTTGTGTCTGTGCCCTCACTGTCTGACACCGAAAAGCCTGTTCAATTTTCTTGGGCTTTCGAGGGACATGAGAAGTCGTGTCAATAACCTTCATGAGTATGTGGTGGCGAGAATAGTCAAGGCTCGTGATTTTATCTATGCGAATGGGAATACAGTCAACGGTGTCAAGGTAGAGCATACCCTTGGAGAAGGCTCTTGGGTACCCACCCTGGTAAGTAAGATACTTTGCTTCATTATTATTAGCTCATGCACTCTACTCGCAGAATCAATTTTCCCAGAAGCTTGGACCGCTAGGCTTCGACTCATTCCGCATGCTCGTAGTCGACTTCATGCATGAGTGTGAACTAGGCACTTGGAAAGCGCTGTTTACACACCTCCTTAGACTCCTCCACGCCCTTCCTCGCGGCAGTGAGCTTGTCGCGGCCCTCGACAGCAGGTACAGGGATCTCGTAAGGAGTGCTATTACCTGCTAACGTTCGCCAATTCTCAACCTTACTGTAGGTTTCGACAAGTACCAACCTTCGGCAATGGCGTTATTCGCAAATTCTCAAATAACACATCTGAGATGAAGAGATTAGCTGCGTGTGATTTTGAAGATATCTTACAGGTTTTTCTTGGTCATTGGTTGTCTGTATTTTGACCCACTGATAGATCTTTACTGTCAGTGTGCCATCCCGGTCTTTGATGAACTGTTCCCTGCTGAACACAATGTGCTTGTGCAATCTCTGCTCTATTGATTTGCAGAGTGGCATGCACTGGCCAAGCTTAGAATGCACTCGGACTCTACATTAAATTTTCTCCAGGAATCGTTCAAGAAACTGTCTCGGACGTTGCGGAAATTTAGAGATGACACTTGTGCGGCTTTCAATACTTTGGAATTACCCAAAGAAAAAGCCGCTCACCAATGAAGGGCCGCTCAATGCTCTGACATGAATGGCACAATTCCAGAGTCCAATGGGCCTAGAACGAAGAGGTTCAACTTGGCCACCTACAAGTTTCACGCCATGGGGGATTATGTGAGAACCATCCAGCTCTTCGGGACCACAGATTCCTTCACTACCCAAATTGTAAGTACTGTCTACGTTCATGCTATGTACCTAAGGTTAAGTCGTGTCAGGGAGAACTTGCTCACCGAGCACTTAAGGCCCTTTATCCGCTGACCAGTAAGTTAGATACCCCGGCGCAATTGGCCAAACACGAGCATCAGCGTTGCATGCTACGACGTGTGGCAGAAGTTGGAGATACACAATCTTCTAGCAGCCAACCGTCAGCCAATCCCCCCCCATCTGCGTCCTACAAAAAGCATCATCATATCACGACTACTCAGAACAACGCAATCGATATTTTTGCATTTCTTAGAGAAAATGATGGTGATCCTGCCCTTAAGGTAGAAGTAATATCTTGTTCTGGCAGCTCAGCATAATTCACTCACGGCAACACTTAGAATTTTGTACCCAAACTAAGGGATCACATCATCTATAGGTTGCAGGAGCTAGATGTTAGCTGTTGCGACTATACATTCACAGATGAGGAACGAAATTCTGTCATTATTCCCAATAACACAATCTATTCCGTTCAGACTATGCAGGTGCACTATACGACCTATGACTTGAGGTGCGAATATGATACAATCAACCCAAGAACGCATGGAGATGTTATGGTGCTTTCGGGCGAGACAACCCCTAGCCACCCCTACTGGTATGCCCGGTGTGACAATCTAGTTTTCTTTGGGCTGATATTAGCTATACTTACTTACCTTTACATTCATTACTTTGTGGCTTATATAAGCATGTTTCCCTTTCACCAGTACCAGTCTGAAGTTTGATGATTTTTCACTACCTCTGAGCTTGAGCCTAGATCAGAAACCCTTTAGGGTCAAACACTGTCTTCTAGGACATAGCAGCTAGGCAGGGTATTGGCCACATATTGGTTAGGGAGTGATCCTACTACCTAGCCAAGTTTGTGCATCACACCGGGTATTGGGCATCTACCACATGGAAGTTTGGCTCAGCGATGAGGCTCGACCAGTGAAGCGCCATCTCAAGGTGCTCTGGGTGAGATGGCTAGCAGCCATACAGGGCTATAGGTCTGGCGTTAAATATGCTCGTCTTCCAAAAATCGGGTTTGTGGAGGAATCTGACCGAGATGCTTTTGGGTTCCTTGATCCTAGGCAGGTAATCCAAGGGGCACATCTCATCCCTGCGTTTGCTGCAGGGCATGGTGTGAGCTCACTGCACTATGGAAAGTCACTGGCGCGTCCTGGAGGACAACTGGATGACTGGGAGGAGTATTATGTTGGCATGTAGGTGCAAACCTTTCAGTTAAGTATTAACACTCAAATTTTGAGCCAGATTCATTGATCGTGATATGTTCATGCGGTATACTGACTTTGGTGTCAGACATTCTCCAATGCTATGGAAGATCACCAGGGATTGCCTGGGCTCTGTATCGGTGGCGCTGGCCGATTCTATGGACAATGTAATTGAAGGTAACAAGGACGATGATGGTGAAGGCCACAAATATGATGATGACGATGGTGACGATGACGACGACGACGGTTATGAAGAATGTGAAGAGGTAATTAGCAACGGAGAACTAGATGAGGGAGCTATGGAGGACAATGATGGTGACGGGTATGGGGATAGTGACCAGTTCAATTATGATGATGTCTCTTTCTAAAGCTCCCTCCAGCTCAGTACCTTGCATCACTCCTGAGTTTCGAGTCTTCACAAGATAGATAATGAACTATTAGAGCTCAAATTCCATCGTCTCAGAGTTATCTGCATTGTTCAAATATTTTGGTAATCACTTCCGGAAAGTTAATGATTTGTCCGACTCAGAGTAGTACTTGGCACACCAGCTGAGGTATTTTTACTCATTGGCAAACGATTGCATCCAAGTCGGATTCACCCACCATCATCATGATGGACTCGCCACTAGCTCGAGCCGGACATCTCAACTCTTGACCAGCTGCGTGGCGCAAAGTTCAAGTTGTCACCAGTCTAGCCACATGGTGATTAGTGTACTAACAGTGACTCTTCCTTTACCATCTGGCTAGAGCATGTTTGTGGAGACCTCAGCGCAGGAATAAAAGCGAGGAACCAAGGGGATTATATCCGAGCGAGGGATACACCACCTGGTCCGTCACATTATTGTATTCCAAAGGGAATTCTGACTGTTGATCTTGGCACATTTCAAACAGCGCAGTATCTTCTTTATCTGATATTTGCGCTAGATTCATACCTAAAGTTATCAGGCATAACCTCTCATTTCCGAAGTCGCCTCAGACCGTCGCTCCTGTGAACCCCTGCAGATTGCTCAGGAAGCTAGGTGCCAGTCCGAGCGAACATTCTCCCTTGTCAATGCTGAGAAGACGTTGGGTGCAAATAGAGGCGGCTGTTGCTGGGGACTCTGCATACATATCTGTTAAATATTGATCTAGGTCAAATTTGACAAATTTTCAGTGGCATGGAAGGGCTCAAGATTTAGTCTGCAGAATATATGAGAACGCATGATGATTCGAGGATACGAGTCAGGCTTGACAATCTGTTCAGGGTGACAATCTTTACTGTGCGTCAAACGTTGAGTGATGGTGTGTCTATGCTGAGTGTTACATGCAGACTGTGAAGCATAGAAGTTGTGAAGATAAAGTGTTTGCCAAGGCATTGTACGAGAACCCGACTACACCTCCACTGGAGAGTACCTTTGCCATGTAAGTCCAGATCTCATTCGTAAAGTACATTTGTTTTCATACATCGTCAGAATGGGGATTAACACCAACCAAGACGAAGCATGTATCAAGGATACATTCACGTATATCCTAACGAAAGCGCGGACTCAAAACATTTCACCAATGGTTTCCAGACGAACTTCCGCACCAGGCGCAGCTCTTCCAAGACAGCTATGTAGAGATAAACTCAAGCTATCAGTTGAGATGTTCTTACTTGAGGCATCTGACCATGAGTGCGTACTTAAAGTCGGAGAACGCTCTATTGTGAAACTGACGAATTCCTGATGTAGATTGCAATGCACACAATCAAATACCTTGTTGAGCTGCGTGGTTGGTCTGGTATTGCCCTCCTTCCGACTACGCCCAAGATGCTAAGATCTATATCGTCGACTTCGGACCATGAATTATCGGCCTTGCCAGCTTGAGACCAGCAAGGCCAAGCATGGAATGATTATCACTCCATATCGTGCATAGCGCGAGAATGACCCAACCACGGCGAAGCATTCAGGCCGCGTCCTTGACTCTTACGTTATTGACTCAACCAACAAATATGAGTGCATGAACTCCCTTCGAGTTGTTATCCAATCTCACAGGGCTATGCCGGTTTAATTTACTAGGAAAGCTGCAAGCATTCTGTTTTTGACTTTGTTTTTATACCTAACATTAGTCATTTCCTAAACAGGCATTTGCTCAAGCAACTTCATTACTATATTTTTCCTCAACAGGAATACATGCCTTTTGGACAGCCATTGTGTCCCAACAGGTATATAGGATACGAGATGATGATTAGTTCTATCTCTCATCCCCAAGTCGTGCTTTCTATTCTTCCCTTGACTGTTGAGTAACGTCCTTCTCTATACCAGCTCATTTTCTCCTTTCCAGATATCTCTATGTCACACGAGGGCATCATACTGGACTCTGAGAATCGACAGGACCAAAACGATGTCAAGGAGAGCAAGCATTGTGGATCACCTATGGCTAGCATGCACAACCAACAGTCCGCGGAAGAGGCAGCATATGTGCAGGCTCACCAAAAACAAAGAATTGCCCAGTTGGAGGAGCAGCTAGAGGCTCTCGAGTCGGGGCGTGCAGTCAAAGAAAGGTATAACCGCTGTCATTGCATGTACTAATCTATCATTTGTTTTGCTGATTATATTTTAGGCAAGCAAACTATTACGCATCTCAAGGAAGGGCGATCAGGCGTGTTGTCGCTCTTTTCGATAACATCGAGGACCTCATTGCCGAAAACAATCGAAGATATGAAGATGATAACGAAAACCATACTCTCGAGTAAGTTTTTAGACTTTCAAGCCGGTCTGAGCACTAACCATGGGCTTGATTATGTAGCCAAGATCGGCTACAGATAGGGTATGTCACCCGCTCAACTACCTTACTGTGGTTTTACAAGAAGGGGTCGGAAATGGAGTACGACGAATTCCAGCACATGTTGAAAATGGTAGGCTCTGCATACTTTAGCAATTTATTTTGCGTGACGGAGCCTTTTTGTTATAGCTTCAGCAGGGGGCTGACAGTGCTCGAGGTGATGATACCTCGAAGCTCAAGGCCCTTGTTGCTGAATGGGTTAATCGGAAATTCAAGCCAGATTCTCCAGTCAATTCTGACGACAAACATATCTGTGGATTCCTCAATGACGCATGCAGCAGGCTGCTCTGTCCTGCCGAACTGGATTGGAACAACCCAGCGCAAGTAGTGCTCTTAGAATCCCAAGAAAACAATGCTCACTGTTGACCAGGGTGCGAGCAGGCATTCGAGATCGCTCAGAGGGCTGTATTGTGACAGATCTCTCCTTTCCGGCTTACCTGTATGATAGGTATGCTGCCAATCTGGAAGATCTGGAGGAAGGTTTGTTCAAGGGCAAAATACTTGTTCAGGTCTGTTCCATTAGTGTAATCTGATTGTAATCTCACTTTTAGGCAGGGATATAAAGCCGTTTTCATGTCACCTTCTTTGGCAAAGGACATTGAAGGTGATGGTGATGGCGCAGATATCATCCAGAACAACAGATGCGCCAAGAAGTCCTTCAATGGACTTAAGGTCAAAAAGCATGTAGCGCAGATCATCAACATGAAAAAGGTCACTCCTCGCTCAATTGCGTACATCGTGTGCCTAGTAAGTCGTGGCATTCGGGGAGTCCAGTGATGATGTATGATGATCATTTTGTCAGGTTCGATTCTCACTTTCATCAGTTACATCATGGCGCTCCGTCGATGGCGATTTTGACTATGTTCAATTCTGGTGCACCATTGTTGACTTCTTTGAAAGGCCCCCTGGTTGGGATGCGCAGCGCAGGGTCGACAGGCTCCTTGAGTGGTGGAGTAGATGCATTATATATTTCTCCCGAAAAGCATCACCTGAACTCTACTGTTTAGAAAGGTTTTTGGATGGAGCCACTGTAACGACATCAGCGACGCGGCGAAGGCTAGTATGTCCGTCAATGCTCTCGCAAAGCAAAGGGCACAACGCAACAATGTGGCCTTTGACTCGGCCTAGAGATCTCTCATATAGATTACTATTATTTGTACACTAATGTCCGGCATGATGTTAATCGCTTGGTGGAGATAATATGAGTAATATTGAGCTACTACGCCGACCTTCAAAAAGTTCTCGGAGTCAGGTTCGGGTATCCATAAGCTTGCGATCATAGATAGGATGAATCTGGGAGTTGGCAACTACGCTTCAGTTGGTGAATATTTGAATATACATGCTTATGTTGGTTAGGTCAAATCAAGGGAGTGCAGTGCAACCATGAACATGTTCGCATTCTCGATTATTCGCGTTAATGGGCTAAATTCAGGGAGTGCAGCGCAACCATGAATACCTCTGATTTCTGTGCACAGCTGCGACTGGACCATGATACATGGTATAGTACATACCAGGGCAGTCAAATGGTAAACCGGGTATCGAGGTTGATACATAACCCTCCGCTGCCGAATTTGAGGTCAAGGTACATTGCTATGATGACACAGGGTATGTTCACAGCTCTAAATTCTTAGGGCGCAGCCATAAGCGGTATACCACTGCCAGCCATTAACTATTCAGAGAATATCACCTTGAGACTCGAGGCATGATATGAATTGATTGTCGCCCGCCTGTTGAACGAAACTCAGCTGCTTATGCAAAGATATAGCTTCTTCACACACATTCCAAACTGATATATAGCTGACAAACATTACACATATAAAAATGATGGCCTTTAAAGTTGAAGCACAAGATAACTTTCTGGTCATGCGCTCGGGTGAATACATTTTCTTTGCCTGCAAGATACCGGCCTTTATTCTCACATGCAGAATTGTTCCCAAGGGGACAGAAATTCTGCTTTTCAAGGAGATGGGTCGAGCTTTAACAGGGAACTCACATTTTTATGGTCACGCACTCGGGTGAATATATTTTCTTTGCCTGCAAGATACCAGCCTTTATTCTCACATGCAGAATTATCCCTAAAGTGACGGAAATTTTCCTTTTCAAGGAGATGGGTCAAGCTTTAACAGGGAGTGGACATACATATTCCCCCGCAGGGATTAACAAGTCCTAGTTCTCTGAAGGGTATGGGCTTTCAGTCTTAGCTGGAAATTTGTCCTTGAAGTGACGCAAATTTTGCTTTTCAAGGAGATATGTTTAGATTTAACAGGGACCATATATATATAGTCACCTGCTGAGTTTAACACATCCTAGTTCTCTGACAGGTATGGACTTTTAGTCTTAGCGTGGAAATCGTGAACTTTATTACTGATGACTGGCAAATTGGGTTCGTGTAGTCAATTCTTGCTCACTCTGAACAACCTTGTTATTCCCCGGAGGATTCTGGCTTTCATGCTTATATTCGACACCATGAAACTTAATTCTGATATGGCGATTGTGATTCATCAGGTTTGATCATTAACTCTTGCTCCACCTTTTCTTTAAATTTGACTTTGAGTGATGCGGGGGTCCTTTCCCGACCACAAGTTAGTGTATGAGAATTAGGAACTCTCTTTTCCTCGATAAAGTCAAAAATGACAATGTGATGATTAATAGCAAATTTACACAGATTTTTGTGATTATATGCTATATATCACTATATATATTCTTCTCAGAGATCCACCAGTTCACTGATGTCCATGAATTCACTCACTCTCTATCCAGACCTCTCAAAATCCGCACAGAGTATGTCACTAGCAAATCCAACCCGGCTGACAAACCATCCAGAGGAATATATGGAGAAAAACACCTTTTACTCCCTCCCACCCATATTCCTGATGAAATCAGACACCTCATCATTGATGCAACGAATCCTCTCACCCCCACAGAGCTCCGCCTATTCCATAATGGGCAGTACACCGCTCCTGCAGCCAAAATCATCAATAGAACCCTCGTCCGACAGCAAGCCTTCGAAAGGATTAGAGCAACCAGAGTTGAAGAAGACAAAATCATCTTTGATGCCTTGTCAGAATGATCTCTCGGTACAACACCATCATTTCAGTGCACCGCTACCACCCCCATCAGGATTGAACACCACCAAATCATCCCCAGCATGCTATAAGCCTGGTCTAGTTCCACTGCCCTCATCCCTAAGACCCCACTGCCTAGCCCTTGAAAGGCTATGCAAATGGCTACCAGCAAAAGGGAATACACACATGTTACCCATGTCATCCTCGGAGATTCAAAGCCCAACTATAACAGACCAACAGCTTGACCATATTTTAGAAGTAATCAGATCTTTGTGGGCAGACTCTACCAAAGAGACATATAGAGCAGGTCTTTTAGTTTTCATGTCTACTGTGATACACACAACATACCAGAAGAACAGCAATGCCCAGTAGCACCAACCCTACTGCTAGCGTTCCTCTCCAGTTGCGCTGGCTCTTATTCAGGTACAGCGCTAGCAAACTACGCAGCAGGCCTTAGAGCTTGTCACTTGCTTCACGGATGCCCATGGATGGTGAACACTAAAGAACTCAAAGCGATACTAGATGGTGCAACAGCGTTAGCTCCCGCTTCCTCCAAGTCTTCCAAAAGACTTCCATTCACAACCGAAATATTGTCCATAACTCACACTCACCTCAATCTCGATGACCCGCTAGACGCTGCTATATTCGCGTGTATCACCACAACCTTCTACTCAATTGCGAGATTAGGAGAATTCACAGTCCCTGCTATCAGATCCTTCGATCCTTCTAAACACATAACCCATGAAAACATGCCTGAAACCATTGACCGCAACAACCTTCCAGTAACAAAATTCCATATCCTAAGTACCAAGACATCCCCAATTGAAGGCGAAGACACCTTCTGGGCAGCTCAAGACAGTCCATCAGACCCCAGAGCAGCGCTCGAGAATCACATCTGAGTTAACCCAGCAGATAGTAAAGTGCACCTTTTCGCCTGGAAACATCCGAAAGGCATAAGACCTCTCTCGAAAGCCGAACTGTCAAAGAGACTTAACGCTATTGCCCGCATAGCTAAGCTCCCAGATTTGAAAGGACACGGCCTTAGGATAGGCAGAACACTGGAATATCTGCTGAGAGGTGTTCCTTTCGATGTTGTTAAGTCAATGGGCACTGGCAGATGGTCAAGTGACGCATTCACACTGTACCTACGAGAGCACACCATTATAATCGCACCGTATATCCAATCATCTCCAGCGCTCGAACCCTTTACCCGTCATACGATGCCACCAGTACGGTAAATACCTGTCGGTAAGTGCCGCTCCTACAATCTATGGGTACCAAGCCTCGCACTTAGCGTCGCCGCACTCCTAGTCCTTTGGGATCACAGCTCACCTTGAAACCCACAGATTCGTACGCTTGTATCGGGCCGAAAAGCCGTTCAGGTTTTTTGCCCAGAAATATCTTATAGTCAAGAATCAGTCTTACTTCGAAGTTATCTAGAATTAATAACTTCGAATTCACTTCTACCTGTTCAACGAAAACACAGCGTCGAAAGGCATAGAACATGTACAATGTCGATTGTACATTCGTTGTGCACGTGATGCTGCATCAGATCATTGATGATGCAACCGTCCTGACTCCTGGGCTTGATGATGATCCGCTGGGTATTGCCATCAGCGTGAACCTGTGGACACCATCCGTTGCCTGAAGAATGACAACCGGGTGTAGTAGAAGCCTATTCGGTGACTCGAACTTGGTCGCTTTAGCCTTTAGCTGATCAAGTCAAAAAAATTAAACTGTTGTATTCTTGCAGGCTGCAGTGGCTCCCCCGACGGACCGAGAGTCTTCCCGTAAGTTTCAGAACTTGAACAGTCATCCTTTTTTCAAGCCGACGGACCAAAGAGAGATTTTTCTGAAACCTCGGAGTTGACTTGCTTTGGAATTTAGTTTACAGTACAAGACTACGAGTGTGGCATGCCGCATGCTGCGGTGCGCGTACAAATGTTTATGCGAATCAGTGACAAAGCATTTGCCGTTTGCCAATCATCTAATCATCCCGACTGCCCTGTCACGTATATAAAAACAGCTAAGTGCTCGACTCGCTCGACATCTACATCCTGTTATTTATTCATTTCAGCACCATGGGTTTCTTCTCAAAGTCATTCGACCCAGTCACTGACCTCCCAGACTTGTCTGGTAAAGTCATCCTTATCACAGGTGGAAAGTGAGTACTATCTCACACATGACCCGGATTGTTATTCACAGCTGCTTTTTAGCGCAGGCATCGGCTACTCAACTGTGAAGCACCTGGCACGTCGTGGTGCCAAGGTATATATGGCCGCACGTAACCAAACCAAGGCAGAAGAGGCGATCTCGCAACTGAAAGCGGAGGGGCTGGGTCCCGGGAACGGTGATATTATTTGGTTGGAACTTGATTTGAAGGACCCTCGCAATGCGAAGAAAGCGGCAGAGGAGTTTATGAAGCAGGAGAAGAGATTGGATGTTCTGAGTCAGTATATGTTTTTGTTCGCTCACGATTTAAACATGCTAATGCTGAATGAATCGCAGTTCATAATGCTGCGATGTAAGCTGATCAGCTTGCGTGGGTGTGATTGATACCTGAATATCATATAGCTTGCTTGAGAGTTACGCCATGACACCGGATGGTAAGCTTTGGTCTCGAGCTGTAAAGATATGTACCTAACAACATCCCAGGAATTCAGGAGATAGTGATGGTTAAGTGCGCCTTCCGTTAAAAAACATGTACCTCAAGCACTTACCTATGTTTATTCCAGCGTAATAAGTCACATCGTCCTGACACGCTCCCTTCAACCACTGCTGGACCAGACAGCAACAGAACCCAATTCAGATGTTCGCATCGTTGTCGTATGTGATACTTGACTGCATGCGGCCAGAAAACTCACACTTCCATACTACCATCCAGGTCGGTTCAGAGGCCCACAAGTTCGTATCAGGGGACCCTCATTTCCGCAACCTTGATGATCTAAACAAGGAGCTCAAAAGTTCACTTTCCCCCACTTTCGCGCGGTATTGTACGTCGGTCGTCCCTTGATATCTTGTCTCTTACGAAATTCCTTCACAAGGCATGTCGAAACTCATGAACATGCTCTACGCTTTCGAACTTCAAAGACATCTCACCGCTATTGGATCTCCCATAACTGTCATCGCCCTTCATCCTGGGGCAGTCAACACCTTTTCCGAGAAATGGCCCCTATCCAAGTTCGAGTTCATCGTCAAGCCTATCGTGTCCCTCTTCTTTTTACATCCAGACAAGGGTGCATATAACTCGGCGTTTGCAGCTGCGTCGGAGGAAGTGGCCAAGCAGCGCGAGAAGTACAAAGGCGCGTATTTAACACCGGTAACCAAACTAACAGAACCGACGAAGGTGGCAAAGGATGAGGGGCTTGCGAAGGAGCTTTGGGATACTGTGCATAAGTTTTTGGAGGAGAAGGGGATTTGATGGAAGTTTTGTTTTATTGGTGAGCTGAGATTGTATGACGGACAGCTGTACCTCTAAGAGGTCCCGAACGAACAAAAACGTGGATCTGAGCGCTCGATTATAATGGAACAATCATCCCTGTTGATATTTTATCATGTACATTCGCATTGACGCTTGTGCCCATCCAGGCTGTACGCCTTTCCTTTCCTTCTGTTTAGGCATCGCATCTTACATCTTACTGTATGTCATTCCTACACAATCGATGCGTTGACTCTTAGTTCCGTGTTACAATTCACGTCGAAAGTCGAGTGGGTACACAAAGATGGAATTATTCGACAAGTCAATGACTTCTTGCCGTCTAGATTTTAGTCACTACCGTGCCCAGCTGTGCGAACTTCATAGTGTAAGTCATGAAAACTCATATGGTTAATCTTTAGAAAATGCAGATCAAGAACGGGAGTAGCCTTGCAAAATCTCATTCAAAATGAGTATATGGTGATAACAAAGCTGGGTTGCGAGGCTGCGTAAGACAGCAAGATGTCTTCCCCCCAACCTTTCTTCCCTGGAGAAAATTATGACCGCAATTTTAAACGATGCATTCAAGCATGCGAAATTCAATCATTTCGCAGTGTTATCAGTGAACGAAGTATATCCTCAAGGTCTGCTATAATTAGCCAACATGAATGTGAGATACACTTACCTACGTTGTTCAGCGCAGATCATGATCAGGAGCGTCATTTACAACTACCTACTGGCAGTTCGCACGCTCTGGAGGCTGTAGCGTGAAGCTTGTCCAGTTGAACTCTACGGCATGAATGAGGAAGTTCAGTAACCAAGAAAACACTGCTAACAATATTAGGGCCGATAAGGCCAACGGGCGGATCTCGCGACCGACCACCTCAGAGGGGGTATGGCATCGCAGGTGGCGAAATTGCACTTGAAATAACCCGAACATGCTATATCATATGTTGATTATCAGTTGGTTTGTCGCCGGGAACAGGCGAGGGTTTCACTACGGTCAGGGGAACTACTCCGACGAGACTTAGCATCAATAACAAGTAGAACACTGTCCATCATGTGCGCGTCCACCAAAATCGCCAATTGCTTAATCATACAACATTTCATATAGTTCCACCTCCTTAGTGACCTCCACGGACATGCTATCAACCGATCAAGAAACTGCTATATCTTCATATTGCTTGGACTTCAGGTATTGCTGAATACGAAAATATCAGCGGGACTGCGACAACTGCACTAGACATCACATACGCAGGCGGTGCTGTAAAACAATTTCAGTAATTGCCTTGATCAAGTCTGCCTTCTTCTGAGAGCGTTTGGCCGACCCTACTCTCCACCGAGAAGAGCCTGCTTCATATGTGTGGATGGCAGAGCTCAGAGCTTCCCTGACAGCAGCTGCATTTGGAGACGCCATGTACTGCTGTAGAGCAACACGAATAGGGCGAACGGGCTCCCGCTGAGGATAGCGTCGGAGTTCCAGAAAATGGAAAACATTTTCAAAGATAATAACAGCAGCTTATGATGAATAATCAGCAGACTCATTGCAATGTGGCTTAATATCTCACCAGAACCGAGCTGCGCAATCTTCTCCAATGTTGACGACTCGGAGGACTAGCAAACCTGTGGGATGAGATTAAAGTGGACGAGCTGGGAGCAATGGAACATGCCAAAGGTCGTAACGTGGACCACATCTCCTCATCTTCGGAGTGGTAAGTCTGATAAATGATAATCAAGAGACACAAATGGTTGGGGATAAGTCTACTTGCATACTGTCATCATCAACATATCAGTGCTTCAGCTCGAGAAAGAATCAACACACTCACAGCCTGTCGGGGGACCAGGGACGGGTTCGGTCAGCGAGGCTCGAGCTCGACAGAGCATCGACACACTCACATACTGTCAAGGGATCAGGGACGGGTTCGGTCAGCGAGACTCGAGCTCGACAGAGCATCGACACACTCACACCCTGTCAAGGGATCAGGGACGGGTTCGGTCAGCGAGGCTCGAGCTCGACAGAGCATCGACACACTCACAAGCTGTCAAGGGATCAGGGACGGGTTCGGTCAGCGAGGCTCGAGCTCGACAAAGCATCGACACACTCACTCCCTGTCAAGGGATCAGGGACGGGTTCGGTCAGCGAGGCTCGAGCTCGACAGAGCATCGACACACTCACATACTGTCAAGGGATCAGGGACGGGTTCGGTCAGCGAGGCTCGAGCTCGACAGAGCATCGACACACTCACATCCTGTCAAGGGATCAGGGACGGGTTCGGTCAGCGAGGCTCGAGCTCGACAGAGCATCGACACACTCACATCCTGTCAAGGGATCAGGGACGGGTTCGGTCAGCGAGGCTCGAGCTCGACAGAGCATCGACACACTCACTCCCTGTCAAGGGATCAGGGACGGGTTCGGTCAGCGAGGCTCGAGCTCGACAGAGCATCGACACACTCACATCCTGTCAAGGGATCAGGGACGGGTTCGGTCAGCGAGGCTCGAGCTCGATAGAGCATCGACACACTCACATACTGTCAAGGGATCAGGGACGGGTTCGGTCAGCGAGGCTCGAGCTCGACAGAGCATCGACACACTCACACCCTGTCAAGGGATCAGGGACGGGTTCGGTCAGCGAGGCTCGAGCTCGACAGAGCATCGACACACTCACATCCTGTCAAGGGATCAGGGACGGGTTCGGTCAGCGAGGCTCGAGCTCGATAGAGCATCGACACACTCACATACTGTCAAGGGATCAGGGACGGGTTCGGTCAGCGAGGCTCGAGCTCGACAGAGCATCGACACACTCACTCTCTGTCAAGGGATCAGGGACGGGTTCGGTCAGCGAGGCTCGAGCTCGACAGGGAACCAACACACTCACTTCCTGTCAAGGGATCAGGGCCGTGGTCTGTCAACAAGGCTTGAGCTCGACAGAGCATCGACACACTCACTCTCTGTCAAGGGATCAGGGACGGGTTCGGTCAGCGAGGCTCGAGCTCGACAGAGCATCGACACACTCACTCCCTGTCAAGGGATCAGGGACGGGTTCGGTCAGCGAGGCTCGAGCTCGACAGAGCATCGACACACTCACATCCTGTCAAGGGATCAGGGACGGGTTCGGTCAGCGAGGCTCGAGCTCGACAGAGCATCGACACACTCACATCCTGTCAAGGGATCAGGGACGGGTTCGGTCAGCGAGGCTCGAGCTCGACAGAGCATCGACACACTCACATCCTGTCAAGGGATCAGGGACGGGTTCGGTCAGCGAGGCTCGAGCTCGACAGAGCATCGACACACTCACAAGCTGTCAAGGGATCAGGGACGGGTTCGGTCAGCGAGGCTCGAGCTCGACAGAGCATCGACACACTCACTCTCTGTCAAGGGATCAGGGACGGGTTCGGTCAGCGAGGCTCGAGCTCGACAGAGAACCAACACACTCACAAGCTGTCAAGGGATCAGGGACGGGTTCGGTCAGCGAGGCTCGAGCTCGACAGAGCATCGACACACTCACATACTGTCAAGGGATCAGGGACGGGTTCGGTCAGCGAGGCTCGAGCTCGACGGAGTATCGACACACTCACTCTCTGTCAAGGGATCAGGGACGGGTTCGGTCAGCGAGGCTCGAGCTCGACAGAGCATCGACACACTCACATACTGTCAAGGGATCAGGGACGGGTTCGGTCAACGAGGCTCGAGCTCGACGGAGTATCGACACACTCACAAGCTGTCAAGGGATCAGGGACGGGTTCGGTCAGCGAGGCTCGAGCTCGACAGAGCATCGACACTCACTGTCTGTCAGTGTGTCAACAATGTCTTAGGTCAGTATGCTAGCAGAGATGATCAGACGTACTATCTACAAGTAACCGTCAAATATAAATGAGTGCAGATTTCAAAAATTCCTACGATCTCACTGTACTTCGTGGAAACCATCTACCCAAATCGTCTATGATCTGACTATTGGATTTCCCAAATTTGCGCGATAAGATTGCCTGGGTAGAGTCGAGATGCAGTACAAGTGATCTTCATACACAGTGAGTCATCTCTTGTCATAGATAAGTAAGATTTGGAGAGTTACCTTTCGACTGCATATCTCATGCATAACTCCAAGGTCGTCCGCTGAGTTGAGACAAACAGTTGTTTGAGTGTGTCGTCATTCAAAATTTCAGCCGTGCGTTCGATAAGGGGCCCGCAGTCTGCACCATCCTTGTCCATATCTATATGGACCAGAGCGAGGATAAGTAGCTAATTGATGGCAGCTCGAGAATTAGTTGAATTACCAGGCAGGCATATGTGACATTTTGGAGGACGTTGGTTGCCCTTGTGGTCGTACAAAAGCTTTAGCTGTGGCCCATTGGCAAATGCTTCTTTGGCATGCTGTGGGGCTAGCGCTTTAGCATCCTTTCTCGATACTCCCTTACTTCTTAGTTCTGCAAATCCACCATCATAGAGAGCGTCGAATTTAGTGAACAACACTATTACTGGAACTGCGAATTGTAAATCAGTCGATAATAAACAAAGACAGATCAAAAACTTACTGCTTCCAGTGTCACACTGAGAGAAAAACTTGACTTCCGCTTCCGTGAAAGACCTGCTGTCTTCATCCATCGGAATGCAGTACCTATGCCAGAGATGTGAGATAGCGCACGCCAAAAAAATGACCAAGTACCATATGACATGAATTCGATCACTGAAACTTCTCTCCTTAGAACGGCTTGCGATAAAAGCCTTCGCCTTGTCGAATTCGGATTGTCCCCCTGCCTCAAACCCGCGTGAATCGTGAAAGACGAATCCTGGATTGTTTCGAAAAATCATCTCATTCTCGATATCGTGCATCCCACGCTGAGGACTCCTTGAGTGATGTTACCAACCATCAGGAACATGCCTTACCTCTCTGGATGCCATCAACACAGCGGGATCGATCTGATTTCCAATGTAATGCGCATCGGTTAACCATCATCCTAGTCACTACTGGTATCATGAACTGCACCTTCTCCCCAGCGCTGTTATATATTTCTGGGTTCTCCCGTGTCTTGCAAACCCTCTGAAGGATGGTGGTTTTTCCTGCATTAGCTCTTCCTATGATGAGGATTCGGAAACGCTTGATTGCCTTTCTCAACTCTGAAGGATCCATGATGGAGGAAGGGTAACAGTGTGTGAATTCTTTGAGCGCCCGAGCCACAATAATGCAAATGATAAGGAACATCTTCCTTCCGAGTCTCCGCGATTGCCGTGAGTACGGCAGACCAGCTTCATACGGTCTTCCGCCGACTTGATTGCAGTACTCATCTAACCGCCTGCACAAAGTATAACTTAACGACTTCACTTAGCTAAAATTCAGGAGTCAGGAGTATATCTAAAATGGCTGGTTTCAAGTTGGGCCAAATGTTACGATAGGCCCGGTATGCGGAAAGACACGAAAGACAGTGGGCGGGGGCGGGAAGAATGGGATGTTCTTAACAGTAAAGCTAGAAGACAAGTCCCAGCGTCGTGAAGAAAACCGCTATATTGATTATACCTAGAAGACAAGTCTATAGACGAGACACGGTGAGAAAGAGACGGCGTGCAAACAGAACGTGATACATACCTCAGCGTCGTGAAGAGAACCGCTGAGGTCACTAGCTAGGTGACGAGCTTACAAGGTATGATACGAAGTCCGATATTAAAAGACGAATAAGGAAATACGATATGAGCGATGACGACGATGACGATGTTGAACTCTCAACAGATGTTAATGCAGACTTGCGTCGGAGCATATTCCAATATTATTGGCGCGGTACGAGAACGAGAAGGCAGATGTCTCGCATACATACTGAAAGGTCCAAGTCCCCGTGTTCTTTCAGTAAGTACTGCATTTGATGAGCTAATTGTGGAGACACGCTAGCCCTCTAAATCATGGTATTACTACCAGTTGCCTAGATAGTCTCTAGTCAGATGACCTGCAAGCCGTCAACAAAAGAATACCTCTAGTATTACGCTCTCTTAACCATCATCAACGCCAACGGCCATTCAATGTCTACTCCATCATGTCCTTCCACGGTTCTCCCATCCTCACGCTCGGCACCCTCCTTAAGATCCTTCCAGAACCCCACTGCAATATCTCCACGCGGGATTTCCGCATCCGTGGGGTTGCGCTGACGGAACGTGTGCAATAGGCTCCATGTATTGAGGTAAGATAGTAGGTCATCCCATGTCACCTTGCGCATGATCACGGAGCGTGGGGAAGGGAGAGATGGGTAGTGGTCGCCTGCAATACATTAGTACGGTGTCGTATGATGATAGGTGCCAGACAGACCTGTGAAGAACACACTCTCGAAATCACTGAACGCGCTGCTTACAACTTCATTACCATCTGGCACCTTAACCAGGTGGTTTTCCAGAATCGAACGGATAGCGAGTGAAGCGGAGCTCGGAGTAAATCTAAGTCAGGCGAATGTTAAGAGTAACTGAACAAGTAATGAATCGGAGATGGGAATACATACCCAAAATGCAGCACTCCCATCCTTCCTCAGTACCCTTGCAAGCTCAGGCCATATTTTGTTCCAATCGAACCAACGGCATGCCTGGGCTCCAACAACGCAAACATTATGAACAAACAGTACCATCAGGTTTATCCTGTCTAACACACGCACCAGCAATGATTAGATCCACAGTGCTATCCTCCAAGAATGGTAGACTCTGCGCTCCCTTGTATGCACTCATATTGACCAGTGCTCACTGGCGTTTTCTTCAAGGTACCATAAGCAACTTCGATCATCTTAGAACTTGGGTCGACGCCAGTTACGCACTTGAAGGGTGTGAGCTCGACCGTTGCTTGACCTGGAATCCCGAATTATCAACAATATGTCAATAGTCCAAATTGAGTACAGCTAGAACTAACCCGTGCCACAACCAAGGTCCACTGCTCTATCCCATCTTGCACCCTTGTTGCGCCCGTGGTACCGAAATATGAAGTCAAACAGGGACCTAGGGCATGTCGGTCTGAAAGCCGCATAGATGGAGGTGTCAAGGCGGATTTGCCGAAGGTCGCCATGGCAGAAGTAGCGAGTGTCCTTGTAGTCGACGGTAACACTTACATAAGGACTATGCATGAGGACACACGGGAGTATAAATACGCATTGCCTAGAGAGCCGTGTGTTAGATCTTGGGATGGCGGTCGATGTAAATATGGTCGTCGGTGCTATTCGAAATACTTATCGATATATATCGAACAGCCCTTAGGCCTTAGGCTTGAAATAGAACTTCGAAGGCACGACTCTCAAGGCCTGATGGCATGATGACAGGAGACTACGGAAGCCCGTCAAATGCCCGGTTCCATAATCTGTGCGTTAACCACGATCGGACGTTAGCTGGTTCAGTCTACTAATATGTAGAACCTGTCTTTTGAGCACATTTGAATGGTTATCTCGATATCCATTGAACTAGGCGACAAAATCAATAGAATCCCTCGTTCAGAATGTATTACTAACATAAATATGTTGTCCCTATTACGATTAGAGCTGGGTCCGCAGTCTGGATTCCCCGTTATCGTGACTCGTTGTCCTCTTTGCCATCAGCGTCTTCCTGCCTGTTGTCCATGAACGAGGATATCACTTGCGTCGACCATCGCAAGTGTCGAGGCGAGCTAAGAGGGGGACGGTAATGTCGAAGAGTGAACGTTGATGTTGATCAACGTTTGTGGTAAAGTAGTGCATGCCATGTCCATTGTTGTCGAACAGCTCGTACGATGATGTCTGGGCCAAGCTTGCTTACTAGTTCAATGTTCCGTTCGAACGAGCGTTCGAATCCATAGTATGCATGTCTCATCAACAGTTTGCCAAGACTTTGTCAGCCGCTCAGCGAGCCCATCAAAAAGCTGTGAAATATTTGTAATTGATGACCTTATTCAACACTCTTTCGCCATCGTCGCTCAGCGCTCAGCGCTCAGGATCAGTCAGCTGCAAATTCTCGGCATCATTTCAAGATCTCCTCGATGGCCGAAACTCTCCACCGAAACTCTCCACCAGTACTCAACCTGACAAATCCATCAAGTGAGGCTATAAAATGCACGAGCATGGATCACCGTGTCTCCAATCAATATCACTTCAAGCATTTCATACCTAGTTTGCAATAGATCAGTATGTCTTCTTCGACTTCCACACTGTTCTCCCCCATCCGCGTGGGCAACATGGACTTGCAGCACCGTGTCGTCCTTGCCCCACTTACCCGTGTACGTGCACAGGCAAATCATGTCCCAACCCCACAAGCGCCAGCGTACTACTCTCAGCGAGGCTCTATGCCTGGCACTCTTCTTGTCACAGAGGCTACATTCATATCTCAGAAAGCTGGTGGTTATGACAATGTCCCTGGGATATACACCGATGCCCAAGTGGAGGAATGGAAAAAGGTGTGTCTTGCTTAATGATTTTACTGGATGAGAGCTGACTCACGCGTCGTACTGCAGATAACAGAAGCAGTTCATGAAAAGGGCTCTTTCATTTTCCTGCAACTCTGGGCGCTCGGCCGCGCCGCAGACCCAGCTGTTCTGGTCAAAGAGGACAATAGTCCCTACGTCAGTGCCTCACCCATCCCCCTCCCGGGAAAGGCAGACGTCCCACGCGCACTCACCATGGATGAAATTAAAGAGTACGTTACCACGTATGTCGCTGCCGCAAAAAATGCAATTCGAGCTGGCTTCGATGGTGTTGAGATTCACGGCGCAAACGGCTACTTGATCGATCAGTTCATACAAGACGGGACCAACCAGCGTACAGACGAATACGGCGGAAGTATCGAGAACCGCTCTAGGTTTGCGCTCGAAGTAACAGACGCTATTGTGGAGGCTGTTGGTGCTGAGAGGACGGCGTTCCGAATAAGCCCGTGGGGTGTGTTCAGTGGTATGTGTATCATTCAATACTAGCGATGTTTATTTAGCTGATTTGCGGTGCACGTATGGGCATGGCAGAACCGAAACCCCAGTTTTCCTACCTGGTTGAGCAATTGCGCAAACACAAACTAGCGTACATCCACGTCGTGGAGCCGATGCCTGCTGAAGTCAGTGATGAGAAAAATAGCGATTTCATCCGTGATATATGGCAAGGGGTTGAAGGCAGCACCTTCATCAGCACAAATGGGCACAACCGAAATAGCGCAATTGAGACGGTAGACAACAAGGGAGGCCTCATTGGATTTGGGAGGTTGTTTATGCCAAACGTGAGCGACCTGTTCTCTGACTTGGCAATGACTGATGTATGCCTCATCGGTAGCCGGATCTTCCATTTCGCCTGCTAAAGAACATTGCGCTTGAGCGGGGTGACCAAGCAACATGGTATATGCCCGGTAATCTCACACCAGGGGGTTATTCGGATTGGCCCTTTGCGCCAGAGAACGAACAACAAATAAGCCGATTGTGACATAGCTTTGCAAGTGATATACCTTAGAACTGATGTCGACTTTACACTCCTGATACCTTACTGCGTATACCTTACATTATGATTATGCTTAATCTCTAATGATACTATCAGTGACAGTACGTCGTGATTTTGACATCAAGAGGTGTCAAGGTGGAAGGACGTCCGAGTCACAGACATCAAGTTGTCGGACTAGATTGTGAGACTAATGTGTTATCTCTGCTGACAGCTGTGTAATGCCACCAGAAGTCAGTGGTCACATTCTTGTGTGGGCCTGGAGAACTGTGTTTATGAAGCCTCATGGAAGCCTAATTACTAAGGGGATTGAATGTTAGCAAGATGCTTTCCAACTGTAGTACTGTGGTGACTGGTCTCTGGACATAGAGAACAATCACCAACTGTTAGAGGAATTCAAAGTCAAATTTGGAGGCCAATTTGGGTGCAATTTGGACTTGGGCAGAATATTTCAATTTTGGAATATCTGACTTAGAACATTTCATCAGATAAAGGCAATGATTCACAGAGTTCCATTGTGCCAGATGCAGTATGCAAGTTCCAATTAGCATGCATGCATGGTAAATGCATCAGCCAGCACATGACTGATGACCATTTGCATCATCATTAGGGCAAACCCACACCATCTCTGGGCCATTGGAAGTCTTGCAGGCTCAGAAGCACTAGCAGAGGATATGCTTACATAATCACCCAATATGGTGATTTCCATATAAGTCTTTGTTTGTGCATATTTTATCAGTCCTAAAGTATATATGCAAACAAAGTCCCATTTTACTCAGACCTTTCTTGATCTTGAACTACCATCATCCCCTGCTTAGCTATAGGTAAGGAACCAAACAGTCACAAATAAAGTGAGAAAATAATATTTAAATACAATTAAATATTCATTTGTTTGAATTTCTCAAAGGTGGTTAGCATGCATGTATGCTAAATTTCTTGTTTTGCTTTCTGACAATCATCTTTAGAAATATACAAAGAAGCACCATATCATCAAGCATAAGCAAGGTGATTAGCATACATGTATGCTAAAGTCCTTGCTATGTGTTCTGATAGTCATCTTTGAAGAGTCAAGCAAGTAAAGCAGGTTTCAAAGAAAAGGTGATTAGCATACATGCATGTTAAAAAGTTCTTGCCATATGTTCTAACAGTCATCTTTGAAGAGTTAAGCAAGCAAAGTGGGTCCCAAAGAAAGGTGATTAGCATATACACACACCAGATTCACTTGAGCTGATCTGATTCACCTGATAGACATTAAACAATATTGAGGAGGTGAGAAACAATACATGTCTGAGAGATTTTACTTACACTGCACTACAGTCTGACAAGAATAAGGATGACCACAAGGAGGTCCATCAGCATATACATATGCTATTCACATAACATCTGACTAACTGATGACCCATCTTAGATCACTCAAGTGATATAATTAGGACAGGTGAATGATGTCACATCATTTAGCATACATGTATGCTAACCAGGTCCTAGGCAGAAGAAGAGGAGAGGCACCACCACCTCTATACCACACAAATTCTGGCTGATGCAAGAATGACAGAGCTTGGTTATGCCCTGCTACATTTATGCACTGCAGTGTTTCAACTACTCTCAGGTACTGAAGGTGGTAGGTAACTGGAAGGAGCCTCATCAGCTCAAAGAGGCAATGGAGACCAGTGCTAAAATGAGAAACATTTTGGATCCTGGTGCTGTGTGGCTTATTTGTCTCTGTGACATTGGTGAGAAATTATCATACATGTATGCTAAATATTGCCACCACAGATGCTCTGCAGCAAGCAAGCAATTCATCACTCCTGCTGTATGAAAAAGATGATTCAGACACAGACAAACTCAAGAACATTCTTTACTTTGGATATGGTGAGGCATCTGAGAAGTCAGAGCAACTCATAGCAGATGCCATGGACCAATGGATGAAGTTGGGAAATACCAGCAGCTCATGCACAGCATAGGCAGTCAGCAACAGACACCTATACAACTTTCTCAACAATATATATATTGAACAATCAGGATATCTCAAAAGCCAAGTGGGCATATATATATCTTTGAGGAAGTTGTATAGTTGTCTGTTGCTGACTGCCCATGCTGTGTGTGAGCTGCTGGTGTCTCCTGACTTCATCCATTGGTCCATCACATCTGCTATGAGTTGCTCTGACTTCTCAGATGCCTCACCATATCCAAAGTAAAGAATGTTCTTGAGTTTGTCTGTGTCTGAATCATCTTTTTCATACAGCAGGAGTGATGAGTTGCTTGCTTGCTGCAAAGCATCTGTGGTGGCAATATTTAGCATACATGTATGATAATCTCTCACCAATGTCACAGAGACAAATAAGCCACACAGCACCAGGATCCAAGATGTTTCTCATTTCAGCAATGGTCTTCTTTGCCTCTTTGAGCTGATGAGGCTCCTTCCAGTTACCTACCACCTTCAGTGCCTAGGAGAAGTTGAAACACTACAGTGCAAAAATGTATCAGGGCATAACCAAGCTCTGTCACTCTTACATCAGCCAGAATTTGTGTGGTGTAGAGGTGGTGCCACCCCTTCTCTTCTTCTGCCTAGCAGCTGGTTAGCACACATGTATGCTAAATGACACCTTACTCATACCTCTCATCAACAGAGTGTGTCAAAGCTGCCATCAAAATCCTCCAAGATGGCCATATTAGTATCCTTGGCTTCATGCTAAACATTCTCAATCTGTCAGTCCTGATGTTCCCAGCCAGTCATTTGTTTCATCTGTGTAAGGCTGGGTTTGAGTTCAACAGGGTTGCAAGCAGATCAATGTAGTTAGAGTATGTAACATGAAGAGATATAATAGTGATAACTTTATAGAGACAAGAACTGATGCTTTTGGTTGCACTTGAAGCAGGAAACTGGGTATAGGATTCACTTCACTTGCAGCTTTCACTGCTCTGCTCAGCTACTAGTATGCTCCTCTATATTAGAATGTACATGCACTATATATACTGAAAACAACAAGGGTCCTTGGTGATGGATGAGCTGAACAATTATGTGAAAACAGAGGCACAAGGGAGTGGTGTCACAACTGACAAGGTAAAGTAGAATGAAAATAAAAAGGGTATGAAAATTTCAATGAGTGACAGTAAGAATAATAAGAGTTGCATAGCATGTGGTTGGTCTCGAACATTCTTGATTTGAGGTGTGGTCCAGGCATAAAGGACCTCCGGTCCTTACATCTGACACACTCCAGATGAAAAATGGCACGTTCCATTCATT
Source organism: Suillus cothurnatus (assembly GCA_016758765.1). Lineage (NCBI taxonomy): Eukaryota > Fungi > Basidiomycota > Agaricomycetes > Boletales > Suillaceae > Suillus > Suillus cothurnatus. The sequence continues at coordinate 33,551 of JABBWL010000200.1, read as the reverse complement.
GAAGTCAGAACATCGGTTGAGATCGATGAAATGACTTATGACACTGTAATATTCGATGTTGCCGAGATGAGCAACATGTGCCATCTTGGAAGAATGCATGATTCACACTCGCATCTTCCATGCCATCCTCAAGTCACAGTACTACTGGGATCTTGTCATCTTGGCATATGTCATTCATGATTATCATTGGAATAGGTAATAGTGTCCAAAATTCATTGCTATATATGTTGGGTGAGGGTCAAATGTTAACAGATGATACAGCACTAAGAAGTCCTTGTTAATTAGCTACAGTAACAAACTGCAAGAGGCTCCAGTGACAAAGAAAACAGAATAAATTTATGCATGAAAGTGAACAAGGTAGATTACTAGGAGGGGATTATCAGGCATATCCGAAAGATTCGACATGTAGGGTTATGCTCGGCTGTTAAAGACCATCGCACGCTGGGTGCATACAATCTCTCGGAGGGGTGAGTATGACTGACTCAGAAGGGCTTTGGCCTCTGTTAAAGACTGTGGCACGCCGGTGCATACAATCTCTCGGAGGGGTGAGTATGACTGACTCAGAAGGGCTTTGGCCTCAGCTCGTATGCTGTGCCCCTCACCTGAGTACGGTGCCCTTAATTTCGGATAAAGTCCAATAAGGTCCTAACGAAGTCCAGAGGACTCCGGAGGCAGACAACTCTGGTGGAGCGTCTGAAGGACTTCCGGATGAGCGTGGGAACTGTCCGGATGAGTGTGGGAAACTTCCGGACAAGTATAGGAAACTCGGATGGAGTTCCGTCTACTTGATAGAAAGTGGAATAACCGCACGTATCAATCCTTAGTAAAGACATAGGGTGAAAATACTGCAACAGACGCAGTCCGAGGCAGGAATAGTGGTCCGGAGTTCCGGATAGGGGTTCCGGAGTGGACGCGGATGGATATGGACTACCCTTAGGTAGAGACGGAGTTGGATAAGGACTGGAAGGAGTGCAAGTATCGAAAAGACAAGACTTTGACCTAAGGATACAATCCATTAGGCCTAAGGTAGGATCTGGAAATGGACGAAGTCCGGAAATGCGGAAGAGCGGAGCTCTGGCCTAGGGAATCAATCCCTAGGCCCAAAGGATAGAGAAGGGGTCCTTACAACACTAATGTGCGAGGACAAGAATGCTGCAAGACTGTATAATATTCGAACTGAGGATCTATCGAGAAGTACAAGAGTTTATATACTGTAGGTAGCTAACAGAATAATCAGAGGCAGTGTCCGAGGCTATGTACATTAGCGCAGTCAAAGGATAACGGATCAGTAAGCGTATCGGATAGGTAAACAACTGAGTACCGGTAATAGACAAGTAGCGAAGATATCGGGTAAGTATAGAACCGGTGTAGGTATCACAACCTGGCTAGGCACTAGCTATAATAATGCAAAACCAGTATAAGTGAGTCTCAGCTCTACCTAGCTGCTATACTCGCAGAAGCAAGAGCATTCGACCCTAAAGGGGATGCAAGGAAAGCGAAGATCCACAAGTAAATGCTGATCAACCCTGATCAAATGCGATGAAAGTGCAAGAAAACGTGAAGAAATGCAAAGAGATGTGGTGAAATGCGAAGAAATGCGAAATGCACTGAAGGCACATGCGGGAAAGCGAAATGCGATGGTCGCGCGAAGCGTGGGAAAGTAGCGTGCGAAGTGCGCAAGTGTAGAGAGGGCATATAAATGATGCTGGGACCTGAATTGAGGCAATGAGGATGGATGCTGGATGGATAATAGACAGATAATGCGATTGCCACTAGCTATAGACGGATGCTAGGGACTACAACAATGGATACATGCACTGCATGGAACTAACTCGTGATAGATGGTGACTGCCAGAAGCTAAGTTGTAAAAACAGACATGGCAACCCTAAGTCACATATAAGCACCTTCCCAGGGCTCAGACGCGAATTGGGAGTGCTCTAAGTATGTAAGTGATGTAATGTAAGGGTCCATAACAAAATAATAATCATACAATACCAAACATAGTCAGATATAGTAATAAATGGAATGCGATGCACCAAGGAACTGGCTGGACAATGGATGGATGCTCCTGCAATAATGCGCACTAAATCATGATGGAACACGAAGATGTGCAATGAAATGCAGAGATGCGCGATGAAATGCAAAGATGCATGAGAATGTGAAGATGCGTGATAGAATGCGAAGATGCGCAATAAAACGCAATGATGCACGATAAAACGCGAAGATGCGCGATGAAATGCGAAGATGCACGATAGAATATGATGATGCATGATGAAACGTGAAGATGTGCAAGAACGTGTGCTAAGCGCGAGCGCAGGAATGCATTGCACAAGTGTGGGAAAGTGTCTTGAGTCTGGCGTGTTATTGCAGGGAAGCTGCGCATAATATGTGGAATCGCTCTACACATGATGGTGATGTTGTGCTGTGAAGCCCAGTCATCATGAGCTGTAAAATAGGCCAATACCAGCCTGTAGAGAATTGAGTCTACATCTCCTGGGTGCTTAAATTCTGAGTGTCCCCACTCAGAGCATGTCTGGTGAGGATCTCAGGCGAAGTTGATAAGATATATGCGGGGATTGGCAAGTATGCTATGGAACAGCAAAGTGTGGGAAAGCGTAGGAGTGGCGTGCATGTGTGAGAACATGGCGCATGAAAATGCGCTAAGTGTGAAATTGCATGGAGTCATGAGCAGGTAATTGTGTGATAATGCATGATGGTGCACGATGATGTCCATGTCCAATATGTCTGCGGGGGTACAAGGCAATGCTGCATGGTCCAGAAGCGATCCAATCCATGTCCAAACCAAGTCCCCCTAGGCGCTCTAAATTAGGGATTGAATGGCATGAGTAAGTCTATATGCAAAACATGCGAAATGTGAAATATGTGAAAATGGGGACATATGTGAAATGTGAAAGCACACGGAATGTGAATATATGCAAGGAACGCAAAATATGCGAAATGCCAAAATATGCAAACGCGAAGATGTGCAAAACACAAAATGTGTGAAATGCGAAAATACGCGAAAATGCGAACTGTGTAAAAATGCAAACTGTGCAAAACATGATATGTGCAAAATGTGAAATATGCAAAATGCGGAAATACGCGACAATGCAAACATATGCGAAATGTGAAGATGTGCGAAAATGCCAAAATATGCAAAGTGCAGAAATACGCGAAAATGCGAACATATGGGAAATGTGAAGATGTGCAAAATGCAAACTGTGCAAAACACGAAATATGTGAAATGTGAATATATGCAAAACATGAAGATGTGTGAAAATGTGAAAATATGCAAGAATGTGAAGATACACGAAGTGCAGAAATATGCAAAATGCGAAATACACGAAAATTGCGAGTGAAGTGGGTGTTGTGGATGATGTAGGTGATGAAGGTGATGATTGGATGATGAATGGGATAGGTGGAAAGTTGGCATGTGCTTGAGGGGCTTTAGTCTTCTTTGTCCATCGCTTCTACAGTTCTGCAGGCGGGCTGGAGACCAGTGGGATGAATTCTTGAATATTGCACCAAAGATTGAAGGCGCGAGAAGGCGAGGCAATGTGAGGGGTGCTGACGTGCTCTACAGCATGATAGGGGGCGCGTGAAGCTAGCGCATTAACACATTTGAGTGCAAGAATAATTATATCCTCCGTGCATGCAAGGATAGACAGATTGTCTGTAAAGACATTAGCAAGATATGGATAGGGGGCAAAATTAGGCGCGAATAGTATGTGAATGCGTTGTATAGACAACGGATCAAGGCCAAATAGGTGCGAAGTCCAAAAGGAATAGTTATAGAGTGGGGTTGCAAGGATAAAATCAGTGGGATAGCTGAAAACGCGAAAAATGCAACTTTGGAGTGAAAACGCAAAGTTAGAGACAATAGTAATTGTGCATGGGATGAATTTATAGGTGAGGCACACATGTAAGTCGTGCATGGATGGCTGATTAAGTGGAAACCGATGTAGGGATTAGTTTCCCTCTAGGCTGGTATTAACAGTTTTTACTTAGCTTTCTTACCTTACTTTTCCTTGCTTATGTTCGCATTTTTACTGCTTACATAATCACCAAAATCTTCGCCCTATACTTCCACTCATTAGCTAGACTTTCAGTTATAGTTCTGGTAGCTCTCCTTCTAGGATTTAGTAGCTTCCCCAGACTTGCAGCTTATTAGTTTTAGTAGTAGCTCAATAGCTCACTATATAGCTCCTGATACACAGTCTTATCCTCATTGTCTGGAGTGATGCTTTCTTATTCTCCCCCCCTCTCTCTCTCTCTCACACACACACACACTCTCTCTCTCTTGAGCCCTGAGCTTAGTCCAGAAGCCCTTGGGTTGAATAGCAGCTAGGCAGCATTCACCCAACATAGTTCTGCTAGCCAGCAGAATTGTTGACCCTTCACCGATATGAAGTTAAAGGAATGTGAACGAAAACTGATGCGAGGCTAAAAATGCGATAGTGCAAGATGGACAATAACTCTGTTAAAATGATAGGTGCATGAAGTGCGCGAAGTATGGCGCATGGTGCATAAATGCAGCGCATGAAAGGCAAGATAATGGTGGTGATGCGAGGGAATAAGCGGAGTAATGGCAGCTAGCACAAAGTCAAAATCATCAAAATGCAGTAAAATGCGAAAATCGCGAAAATTGACATGGGTGAATATACAATGCCTTAGGGCGCACAACCTGCGCTACCTTTGGCGTGAAGTAGTGCTCTAGAGGCGCCTCAGTGCAGCCTGAGTCACGCTCTAACTGGTGCTTGGGCGAAGCAAAGCACGGATGTTTCACCAGTGCACAATAGTTGCTATCAGCAGAAAATGCGCAAGGTGCAGAGTGATTGGCAATGTGTGGGTTGGAAGGTCAGTGCATTTTGATCTTCATCATCAAACTCTTCTACTTCTTCTCCTACTGCATATAAAATGAATCTTCTTCAATGCAACTTGTTGGTGGACTAGTAACTGGCGGAATGAATTCTTGCACCTTGTGGTACAAGTTGAAAGCGCAGCCTAGTGGAGTGAAATAAGGCACATTGGGGTGCTCTATAGGTCTATAATGTGCACGTGAGCTGCACGCATAATCGCATTTTGGCGCGTTGATGGCTATATCCTCCGAATATGCGAGGATGGGCGGATATATGGTAAGAATATGAACAGGAGACAAATGATAGGTGAAATTAGGTGCGGAAATGATGCGACTGCATCAGATAAGCTGGAGATCAAGCGCAATGTTGCGCCAGGACATAAACAGAAAGCCCTTGTTAGGGCGCACAAGGATGATATCATAGGATGTTCTGGATCATGTCACGTGATGTTATATTATCTTATCTAATCTTATCTTATCTAGAGACAATCATAGAACATATCTTCATCTTCTATCATAGGAGTAACATGTGTGGTAGATGCTAAAGGAATTGTAAAGGGAGATTTAGGAGTTTTGGAAGGTGTTTGTGACAGGCACTGGGTCACACAGGAGTGCACTGATAGCCTGCAATGATGACAATGAGTGGAAGAGGCTCAAAAGTTGATCTTCAAACTTGGAGCTCTGGTGGACGGCAGTCATGTTAAAGCAATTCTTAATGAAGAATCATATGTGCCAACTCATGCAAGTGCTGCTATATGCCTATCAATGTTCACACTAACTAATGATTATCATTAGAACACATTTTCTGCACAACAAGCAGACCATGGCATTGACATGTTTTCACTGTTTGTGGTTGATCAACTGCATGAGTTCAAGATCAGTGCTTGGAAAGCACTTTTCACACACCTGATGTGAATCTTGCATGCAGCTAGAGGAACAGCAGTGCAGAAGCTAAATGAATGGTAGGTTGTTTTTTAATGTGGCACGTTGGTGCCAAGGTACTAGCCCACTTGCAAATTCTGTATGCTAATATCCTTTCTAGATACAGAGGAGTCCCTACATTTGGTAGAGGAACAATTCAACGCTTTCACCATAATGCTTTGGCTATGAAAAAATTGGCTGCCTGAGACTTCAAGGACCTTCTGCAGGTCAGTAGCCATACCATTGATATTGTGTATCATCTGACTTTTCTGTCAGTGCACTATGGCTGTATTTGACAATCTATTACCCAAGCATCACAATACCATAGTCCTGGACCTTCTCTTCGACCTAGCATCATGGCATGCCTATGCAAAGCTTCGGATGCATACTACCAACACACTGGATTTTCTTGATACTGCCACCATCATACTTGGTCAATCAGTGCACAAGTTCTACAAGGCTACGTGCAATCACTATTACACAACTGAACTTCCTGATGAGTATGCAGCATGAGGTTGTTGATGTAAGGAACATCGCATCTACCCATTGATTTTGAGGTCCTACAGGCTCGAACTCCAATGCTTGTATCACCACACTCAGAGCGTGCACTTTAGCACACTCACGCACCTCGTGCCTATCTCCACACACCTGTCCACCCCTTGTCCTTGCTGATTTACTGGTGAGTCATCTCAATTGCTACGGAAGTGTTCACTTCAGACCCGAGCGTGCACCTTACATATAGTTACATACATACTAATCATTTGGGACCACACACTATTTGGCTCAGTACCGTGTGCCCTTGTGCTTATAGATACAGTATATAGAGACCTTACCAAGAGGCGTGCGTTAAAAAGGATCATGACACTGACATGTAAAATTCTACCAGGGGAGGGGGAGGGGTTCCACATGCTGAAAATTTCCTTACCTAGCCCTTATTGTGTCAATCAGGAAATGGAACGATCGATAACATTTGCAATTTGAGGCGAGGACCCCATAAACAGTTCACAGTAAGACATGGAAGAGAACATCGAGAAAACATATTGAAAACAAAGAGCAGCGAGTATCATAAGTATCTTAAGGGCAACGCACGTATTAAGTAGGATGAGGTATTCGCATTATTGAGAATTGAAGAGAAAAAAATGGGTGCCTACTGTCGCACCCTCTTGGTCAATGTTGCAGCAGATACAAATGCCTGTGCATTAGCCTTACGCTTCTTAGAATGAGCAGGTACAGGAGTGTTCTCTTTCTCCTTCTGAAGGAGTGTGAACACAGGGCGCACAGGAACTCCAGCTTTTTTTTCCTTGGCAGCAGTGAGGGCGAAGGATTGGAAAATAGAGCCTGGGAGAGGGAGACCAATAAGTTTTCCAGGATGCGCATATTCTGGGTGTTCCAGATTGAGGTGAGCTTCGAAATTGTAGTGCCAAAGTGCTGGTAGCCAGTCCATATCCCTGTTTTGATGAATGCAGAGCTGACATACGATGGGAACATTGCGACATGGACGAGTATCAGAGCCCTTACTGGCACTGCCATACTGGAACGCATCTTGGCATGGACACTTTGACTCCCATTGAATCTTGTGGCTGGTTTCCTTCATCAAGAGTGCACAGTCTGGATTGTTTGATTGACCGCAAAATCTGCAAGGCAAGGGACCGCTGATGGGATCCACGACATTGTCAAAGACTTTGCGAGCAGCACGCAGAATGTGCATGCCCATGTGAGAGCAGATATCTTTTGTGGTCTCACTGCACACTGGACAGCTAACTGTGACTGCCTTACCCCGCCCAGTTGAAGCCAGGATCTCAGTACCAGTCCCACAGATGAGCCCATCAACACCTGTAAGTAAACATGAGTTGAGAATATCACAGACAGCATCTGTGAGACGCACCGTTACCCATTTTGTATGGAAAATGAGAGTTTTCGGTTGAGAGCGATGTGATAGAGCTGAATGGTATCTTTGACTCCTCAATCTTTGTCCAGAGTGATGCGACTGCCATCTGGAGTGCTTCGTTGTCCAGTGCCCATGTTGAGCCTTGCGAATTGATTTCTGAAGTCTGATCTGTGGTAAGGGCATCGAGGGTGTTCACAACAGAAGGATTGACTAAGTTGAGGAGGTACCCAGGAATGCTGATGCTAACAACCTTCTGCGTGTTGATGCTCATCCCTGGAACAGCAGATGCAGTTTTGAGATAGCCACCAGTCCAAACCCAAGTACTGTCAGAGTCAAAGTTGCGTGAAGGGACTAAAACCATGACCTCTCCTGAGACCTTGATATTAGCGCGCTGAGAAATGAGTGTGTCGGTTTTGATTCTTGCACAAGATGTGCCGTTCTCTGAGATAGCGGTTGCTTGGAGAAGAGCAAGAGCAAGAGTCTTGCTGTGAGTGCGGAGGAGGGCCAGGAACAAATCCCCAGTAAGAAAATGGTCACCGTGAAGAAAGTTCCCTGCTTCAACATTGCCAGATCTCTTGTTGACCGGCAAGAAGCCACGGACACGAAAGAGTCGGGATTGAGATTTAGGAGTGAAGTCGGGAGAAATGATGAGACGGCAAACACTCTGCTTATGGACCCACTTCTTGTCGCACCACAGAAAGTCAACAGCAGGAACACCAGGGCCTGTGGGGGGAGCTGCCGAAGAGGGTGCAGTATCTGCTGACTCCTCGTTGTCTTCCTCAGGCTGGTCAGGTGAAGTGGCGCACACGTCTTCCAATATCTCCTCAAAGGTATGTTCGTAATCTTCCCCACCATCAACATCAATGGGTGATGAAGCACAACCCTGCAAAGGTAATGCCTCTTCAATGTCATGTGGCTCTGCCTCACGAGGAGATGACAGTATGGGTGGGGCAAGAATGGAGCGGTCTTTATCGTCATCTCCATCGTTCATGCTAGGATACTTCCCCTCACCGAACACACAGAGCAAGTCAATGCCAGATCCTACAGAGAAGTACTGCGCAAAGTTGTAAGCTGATGTAGGGACCCAGGTATCTTGAAGGATTTGCACCGCTTCATCACGTCCCTGTTTCCAAGAGCTCTGCAAATCACAATGACCAGAAATAACGTCCCCCTTCCAGGTAGACCGACTAATATGATCCAATGCTTCTGAATGAGAAAGGTTTAGACAGCGAGGGCCTCGCATGATGTCTGGATTGCGTGCATAGACTCCACCAATATCATGAGCAGCACCAAGGCGGTCAAGAGACTGCTTGTAGTTGATTGCACTGTTGTGGCCCCCACACATGCGGAGAAAGGCAAAGAGAAGTTCGATTGGATCGTCGCCAACGTCGAGAAGAGAGAATATGGCATTTGGATCTAACTGCTGTTGCTTGCTGATGCAAAAAATAATGTTCTTGAATAGAGTCTGAGAGTCGTAATAGAGCTGGTTTGGTATGAATGAATGGCGCTGGTTGTGGTAGCATGCATATAAAAGGTGCACAAATCGGCTAAGAGAAATGACCTGTTCCATGAGCGAGAGTGAAATCTTAATGAAAGGCTGAAGGAGACTGTCGAGAACATGACTTAGGATTCTGATGGCATCGAAGTCAGCAATAATATCTACATTTTTCAAGGGTGTGTGGCAACTTTGTCGGGTCAATACTACCAAGCACAATGATGGCGCTCATAAGTTCGACTGCACGAGGGACATCCTGGGGATCATCTGGGTATAGTAATGCTGTAGCACGTTTCTCATTGATGTTGTTGACCCATGTAAGATAGCGATGGAGCATAGTAGAGTTAATGCATCGTCCATTATTGAGATGAATGCCGTTGTGTGAGCGTAGAACAGTTGAAAATCCTGAATACATGTTATTAGAGCTATCCGTGACACACAAAAGAAACTTACTCTTAAAAACATGTTTATAATCGAAGTCCAGCATGATTTCACAGTCTCCAGTGAGGAGATTAAGCCCAGGGAGGTTACTGAGAGTTCCATAGAGCGGTGAGGTGAAGGGGAGAGGTACAGACAGAAAGAGTTGATGTCCACCCTTCTGCTGAGTCGCATCACCATCTGTGGCAAAGGACCAAAGTGGTCCAACCTTCTCCTCAGCGCCAGATGCCTTCCATGCATCTATTGCAGTCTTAAAAATGAATATCATCTCTGTTGCTCCTTCGGATTTGCATGTTGGTGCAGCTAAGATTGGATAAGTACCATCTGCACCAAAGATGTGTGCAGCAATGACAGTCAATTCTCTCCCAAGGTGCACTTTGCCTTCCTTCAGGGCTTCTGCGAGGTTGAGAGCTGAATGGTAGGTGCGCAATGTGGGGTCAATGTTATGGGAATGCATCCAACAGAGTCCCCCAACACTGTTTGAGTCCGACATATATGACACTGATTCTTCCAGAGCCGTTTCGTCAATCAGGAGACTAACGCCTCCACGTAAAGTGAGCTGTGCCTCTGCTCTCGGCACGATGACCACATCATTGATGTTACACTCAATTACAGCACCACTGATGGGACCGATGATAGGGTGTAGGTTAACAAAGGATGTCTTTCTTTGGAGAGTACAAAGGGATGGAAGGTTAAGACACTGATTGAGGGAGTAGAGGAGGTTTCTGCCTCCGAGACGTAAGATGAGAATGCTGAGATCAATCGCTTCTTTGGAGTGTCCTCATGGTTGATACCCCTGCTCTAGCGTGTCTTCAAGCATGCGCAGAATGGTGCGAATACTGGCTCCATTCTTGAGAGCTGTTTGAAGCAGATTGCATAACCATGGGATGTCACACTGAGAGAGTGCGATTACGAGGGATGAATGATCTTCTAGTCTGGACAATAAATGTCTAATTTTGCAACCATTATTCAAACCCTTCATGATATGCCTAGGTATCAAAATGTATTAATAGTATAAAATAAACCATACCTGAAGTTTGGTGACATTAAAGTTATGGTCACATTCATGTATGACATCGATGAGTTGAATGGGGGTGAGAAGTCCATGTCGTGTGTGTGCTCGATGGGTCCTAGCATTATCTGCAAGTGCATTCACCTTCAGCTCAAGATAAGCGCAAAAATCACAAGGCCTGGCATCGTCCACAGCTACCCGAGTGCAGTTGAATGAATGGGCAAGTATTTGGTGAGAAACGACCTCAAGATCAAATGACAGCTTGTCAGGTCCGTCTGCTGTACGGAGCCAAGGTAGATTTGCTTGTGCCGGTATGCCATCTGGTGTTGGCCAGTCATGAATGACGAACCCTGGACAGGGTGACGGCGCAATGAGAGTGAGTGTTGAGTTCGGTGCTGATTCAGCGCTAGCAGGAGGACTTGATGACGGACTAAGAATGATACCTATGAACTACCCAGGCCAACAGAAAGGTGTAATGACTCATGATACAGTACTGGAACGCTTCGATAAGTTAAGAGTTGCAAGCGCCAGTCTTGATTTTTTGATGGCACCGCGAACTTTCGACTTTTGAATGCAACAAGCACCATAGTGCTGTTCCAAGGCCATAAATTGACCACGGCTTGTGAGTTTGATATGACTGCGAATACCAGACTTGATCCAGCAGCCATGAGGACACTGTAGCTCCCAGACCTTTGCATCGTTAACTTGAACTTCCAGTTCATTATGCTGATAGAGGGTCAGAAAGGCAGCACTGGTAGCCTCTGCGATGAGACATTCTTTTTCGGTCGAGTCAAGAGTTGGAGTTGAATTATGCTGATGGAAACAGTCAGAATCGTTATTTGAAGGAATAACAGGTGGTAAACTCGAGGCAGATAATGTGAGTTCATCCAAATTGATCTGATAAGCGGTATAAAGCATTGTGCCAGGCCTCTGGGAAGGGTTTACATCATCAAGAGCGTGTCCTTCAGCCATCAAGGTCTGGGCATCGTACGGGAAATTAAAGTAAGAATTGTCTGGCATGGTGGTATCAATGTTCTGGTATCATAAACTAATGCAAGAAGGTATGGTAGGAGGATGAAACAAAGAGAGAAACATGGACGACACAAGGATGCATTCGTCGATCACTTAGTAGATTATTTGCATCATAGCTCAAAATGGAGATAATTAGATATTTCACTCATTGCAGCTCTCAGACACAACTTCGCAGTGATAGTGTATATTTTTGCTAATATAAGTATCTAGCGCTATTCTAAGGGTTATTTAAATTATACTTTATGCTTACAGACAATCGTTTCAACATGTTTTGCGTCTACTGTACAAAGATCGAGCTGCAACTTGACAAATCGCCAAAGTGGCTGAAATTGGGGCCCCAGACACCAGTTTAGGGAGGAGGTGCAAAAGGAGTGTGTGTTCGGGATTCGCCAAACGCACACCTCTTGGACCTTGCTTGACTTTTAGTTCACACACTTCGCACACTCCCCACTCCTTAGCTATAGTTAGACTCAAAAAGCACTGAATATACGACTGAATTATCGTGTATCTGCACTCATGATGACCCGCGCGCACAAACCATAACATGCACCGCGCCTTTCACATTCCCCATGCCTTAAAGCACCCCTCCTCGTTGCGAGAGAGTCCCTTGCCCATATTCCAAGGTTCTCCCTCTCAGTAGCTGTCCTACGGGTCGAGTATATACCTCGCGCCTGGGTCTTACTGTAGAGTTTCACCCATTATCGCCTTTTCATCACTGTAGTCAAGCCTCACCCTTCAACTGGAGCCCACCATGAGGGACACTTCTGAGACAACAGGTCGGGTACTCAGGCCCAACGATCACAGAAAAGCGCGCAAAGACGCTATCGCCACATTTGATAAAGCAATAGAATCCACACTTCCAGGACCTCTATTCCTTCCCGCTTTGCATGTACGCGCGCATAACATATCTGAACCCCCGTGCCCACACACATCGCTCATAGAGCGCACACACCTACAGCTCGCATCACCAATCACGCCTTCGCCAGAAGACTCAACTAAGGAAGACTCGTCAGATGAGTTTGAAGCTGTGGACCACCCAAGAAGCCAACTGCCTGGCGCGTTTTTGCATATGCCAAACAAGCCGCCTTTCATTTCTTCTAGCTTATCCCTTCTGACCAAATTATCCGACCAGAGTAGCGCTTCACCTCAGGCGCCAATAGAACGCACGCACATAACTATGCCAACTGAGCGAGACGCGCCAGAGATCAAACAAGAGTCATTTGAAACGCCCCACACGCCTAACTCAATTCCCGGAGGAAAGATCCTCTCAAACCTACCTTTTGCATACATGCCTCCTACATTGACTAAGCCTATCGCCTCCGCTTCTACAATAGTGCAGCACTCCACCATGTCTACAACACCTTACGAAATGCCCTTCCACAGTACTGACCATGTGCCTAAATTTGATGGGACATCGGACATGCTCACTGAGTTCATTGACACATACAGAGAATGCGTGGATAGAGCAGGACTGCAGGGGCTCGATAAGATCAAGGGAATAATTAAGTATCTCAAACACGATGACCGAGAACTATGGGCAGGATTACCCGAAGTGCAGACGAGCGATTACAATGTGTTCATGAAAGAGATCAAAGTGATGTATCCAGGATGGGATGGGAAAAGGCAATACACACCTGCGGACTTACAAGCGCTCGTGTGTAAATATGCTCAAAAGCCGATGTTTTCAGGCCAGGAGCTAAGCACCTACCTACGCACATTTAGGAAAATTATGCAGCCACAACTAAATGAGGATCGTATTGGAAAAGCGGAGCGCGATCATATATTCATGGAAGGTATCCCTAGCAAGGCGCAGGCGCCTATCCGAACGCACCTTATGATCAAGCACCCAGATCACTACCCTCAAGATCCATACCCGTACATGCAAGTATATGACGCAGGACAGTTTGTACTGCCAGCAAACGCGCCTCCACCAACCTCCACGCCTAATGCGCAGGATACGATACCAATGCTCAGTCCTCTGGCACCTTCCGTGCACAAGCAAACACCTATGCCAGGGACAGTTATCAAGCGTGAATATAGGCGCGAGGTGTCTAGCTTTAATGACTGCGCCTTTTGCAGCAGTATTGAACACTTCTTCGTGTGCTGTCTGGCAAAACAAAGATACATAGATGCGGGGAAATGCAAGGTCCATGAGGAAATGCGCAAACTCATCCTACCCAACGGCGACTTTATTCCTGGGCACAGATTGATGAAAGACAAACTCGATCAATATTACACTAACCACACTACGCAAGAAGTAAAGGCGAGCAAAGGCGTGACAGCCGGGTTGTTTTACTGTGCCAATTCAGAGATCAACACCATAGTTGAGGTAGGGTCCTCCACATTTGTACACACGATCGCACACCCAGATGCAGAAGAAAGTGACAATGATGAGACCGTGAACCTGATACAAGAAGCAATAGCGTATGTCACCGCAAAGCGCGAAGGGAAAGATGGTGCGCTTTGATGGTGTTGGGATACCGCCCAGTACACACACACGCCCACAGCCCACCTCAAAACAGGTGACGGTTGAGGATGAGATTATCTCGCCAGAAGTCCAAGCATTGAGTTCAAAAGGCAAAGGATTGGAAGTCACGAAAATTGCGCCACATAATGTACCTACCACTAACAATTCTACAGAGAGAACTACCTTGGCGCCAAAAAGCACTGCACCTGCACCCTTGCAATCAGCCCCATCATCCACCAATAATTCTACGTCACTGCTACCCACACCCCCGCTATCTGCACCTACCACACAATCGACTACCTATCGCTATGCATTCGCATTAGAAGACAAAGAGGCCGACAAGCGTGTTGTTGAGCACCTCCTTGATTCCAACCTGAATATCCCTGTACAAGAATTATTGGCAGTTTTGCCAGATGTTAGGCAACACTTCCGTGAGCTCATGATGAAGAAGTGCGTTATGGTAGGTGCAGTCTCAGTGCATGAACTATCAGGACAGCCTGCCATGGATGCATGGCTCAAGCAATATGAAGGCATGCACCTATGAAGTGATGATGGCAGGATTGTCGCGGATCACTTCACGCCTTTGCACTGTATACGCGCAACTACTATAGGAGGGCGCACGCTCACATGCGTCCTGGACCAAGGCGCCGAAGTAGTCGTCATGCCTAGGGAGGTATGGAAAGAGCTAGGAGTCCCTCTGAGATCGGATCACAGTCTCAACATGGAGTCTGTCAATATGACATGCAATTTGACATTAGGCATGATCGAGAATGTCCTGCTCGACTTTGGTGCAGGACCCATGTACTTCCAAGTGCAAGTAACTGCGCGCGCAAACTTTGACGTTCTCTTAGGGCGCCCATTCTTCAAGCTAACTTCATGCTGAACATTTGATCTACCCAATGGCAAACAGGATATTCTGTTAACAGATCCAAACGCGCGTAAGGAGTTGCACATCCCTACCCTACCTTGGGTCAAGCGTGTTCCACCCAAAGAATCCAAGCGCGCCAATAGCGCGCAGGTAGACATTTCCAAGGAGGAGGACTTTTAATTGTTGATGATCTGCAATACTCGCGGGGAGGCGCCCATTCACACTCGTTATTCCACTCACCTTCTTTAATGCATTCTAATTTATATTTTCCCAATTTGCCAACACAACGCTCCTTTTCACGCTTAGCGCCTAATGTGCGCATTGCATGTGTGGAAGGCGCTGAAGGGTCAACAATTCTGCTGGGATGCAGAACAATGTTGGGTGAATGCTGCCTAGCTGCTATTCAACCCAAGGGCTTCTGGACTAAGCTCAGGGCTCAATAGAGAGAGAGAGAGTGTGTGTGTGTGTGAGAGAGAGAGAGAGAGAGGGAGAGAGAGAATATGAAATGTCACTCCAGGCAATGAGGACAAGACTGTGTATCAGGAGCTATATAGTGAGCTATTGAGCTACTACTAAAACTAATGAGCTGCAAATCTGGGGAAGCTATTGAATCCTAGAAGGAGAGCTACCAGAACTATAACTGAAAGTCTAGCTAATGAGTGGAAGTATAGGGCGAAGATTTGGTCATTATGTAAGCAGTGAAAATGCGGACATAAGCAAGGAAAAGTAAGGTAAGAAAGCTAAGTAAAAACTGTTAATACCAGCCTAGAGGGAAACTAATCCCTACAGCGCCTCTCAATATATGCTCCAAGTGCCTATGCTTCATTCACTTGCTATACCCGATGTGCAGTACTCCGCGCATTATGCACACCTTACATCCATGCATTCTGTCCTAGATAAGGTGTCAATCACCATCGTAGAGCATAAATGTACGTTTGAAGGACGCATGCCTGAAGAATCTAAGGTCCAGAAAATTTGCGACTGGCCAGAGCCTACCAATCACACACAAGTGCGCAGATTCTTGGGAACTTGCAGCGTTTTGCGCATATTCATTTGCAACTTCTCGCACATAGCGCACCCCCTCATTAACCTTATAAAGAAGGACGCACCCTTCATATTTGGCGCAGAACAATGAGAAGCTATGCAGATTCTCAAGGATGCGGTGTAGGGATTAGTTTCCCTCTGGGCTGGTATTAACAGTTTTTACTTAGCTTTCTACCATCAGAGATCTCAAACAAGCCATTCTCAGCAGCACTGACAGCGACATTTCTACAGAAACCAAACTACTACAGTACTAAAGGCAGTTTCGCCTGATTGCACACTGGCTTGTCTCCAATAACAAGATCACTGTTCAAGAACGTGACAGATATTTCTGGCAAGGACTTCCCACCACTACACAACAAGCTATCGACCGACGACTCGAAGTCCAGGATTCAACATATTCCCACACTGAAGCTACCGACTTTGAAAAAGTACTCAAAGCTGGATGCTTTGTATTTTTGGACAATGCATTTGATGCAGATCTAAATGATCCTATTGCTAGTCAGTTACGCTCAATATGGGACTCTTGCCCCACCAACCCTACTCCCGCTAAAGCCAAACTTGCTGGCCAGCAACTATGGGACTCGGATGATGAAGATGAAAAGAAGGACACCAAATGAGAAGTTCAAACCAAACGCATATCATTTACACCTCAGCAGCCTGTCAAGTCCACCATAGACGAAGTAGAAGAACTCACTCGGAAAATGCACGGTCTAGATATTGGAGATGTCGCTTATTCAGGTTGCTACATGCCTGGTTTGTTTAGCTCCAGCCGCAGCACAAGCCTGGACTCCCCCACAAGCACACCAACAAGGACCTACTGGCCAGCGTTCCTATACCCCTCAGGGCAACCTGACTTGCTTCTTCTGCGGATCCCCACACCTAATCCGCAATTGCCCTACTGCCACTGAATACCTTTGCGCTGGCCAAGTAATTCGGGAAAATAACTATTTCCTGTTCCCCGACCACTCTCACATCTGGCGTAACAATAACGGCACTATTCAGCAAGCAGTGGATGAACGACTCTCTGCAAACCCCAAAGTCTCTACCACCCCAGCGACAGGCGCAAATCTGACACCCCAACAAGACAACTCTAGATACAACACTAACACCCCTTCAGTCACATCCTCGGCATTCATATCAGAGACGTACTTCCTCCAGTGCAAGCCAGTTGCGGAGAATCACGCGGGTAGTTGTTACTGTAGAAGACTGTGAGTAAGACGATGCCAAGGACGTCCTAGCGATCACCCACTCTAAGACACAGACTGCCTCAGCCTCCCCCTCTAATGATAAGAAGGAGTCAGCGATGCCAAGCCAGGCCCTGATCACTAATCCACCCAATCATTCCCAGCCACTTCCCCAAGTCACCAATGCTCCGCAACCCCCAAAAACCACAGCATACACCTACAAGTCCAAAGCTGCATCCCCTGACACTACTCAACATGTCTACCAGAGCATTCTAAACATGATGGTACCTAACCTCACTGTTTCAGACTTACTAGCCATCAGCCCAGACCTTAGACGGGAAGTGGTAGAGCATTGTCACATGCAGAGAAAACCAACCTCATCATCAGCTGTATCTGCAAGTGCCACTAAAAGCCATGATGCACCTCTCCAAGTAGAGCACGCCACGCCGTTATGCGAACTGCGTGTGTAACAATAAATGGGGTGCATTCTGAGATGGGTTTGCTTGATGAGGGGTCCAAAATAGTTGTAATCTGTGAAGATGCATGGAGGAAAACCAATGCACCCTTGAATGAACGTATTCGAATGCACATGCAAATGGCAAATGGAGGTTCACAAGACATGAAAGGGTGCCTAGAGATGCTGGAAATTGAAGTAGCAGGGATCAAGACATGGGCACATGCATATGTAGTACCAGACGCGCCTTACAGGCTCCTACTTGGGCAGCCATGGCAACGACTCATCAAACTCTCAAAAGCAGAGACAGCCAACTCAGTACTCATCACCATCCACGACCCCTTAGACTCCAACAACAGCTGTACATGCAAAACCTTTCCTCGACCATGGCCTCACCCTGCATCCTTCACCATCACCAGTGCTGCCCTTTGTGTTGCTAATGAGCCAACCATCATCGGCCCTCTCATTCCTCCGAAATCATCAGGACTCACACCATTGCACCACTCCCCACATCCGGCTCACGGAATCAACCCTTCCTCTCTCTCTGAATTTCTGCTTCACCAATCCTTTGAGTATGACAGTAGCCGCCACGTATTTGCCTACAAGAAAGTCGCAAACAAGGTCAAACCAGTAGCTACCATGATGCCAGCTCATGCACGAATCATTTGCCAAATCCCCGAAGACCCCCTTCTCACTCTTCCTACCCTTTTACCCAACCCACCCGACTTCATACCAGGGAATCGGCTGACTCAAGAACGAATGGACAACCTAGGAATCTTCAAAAACACACTCCTCTGGCCTAAATAGCAGAAGCTTGCCACGCATGTCTTGATGAACAATGAGTTGGCCCTTGCATGGAATGAATCAGAGAAAGGGTGTTTTAAAGACAAGTATTTTCCACCAGTCATTAATCCAACCATAGAACACACACCGTGGGTTTACCATCAGCCGCCCATTTCCCCTGGTATCCACGACGAAGTCATCAACCTCATCAAATCCAAAATCGCCTCTGGAGTCTATGAAGCCTCCAATAGCTCGTATCAGTCTAAATGGTTCTGTGTTACCAAGAAAAACGGTTCATTGCATATAGTTCATGACCTTCAGCCCCTTAACTCCATCACCATCAAAGATGCTGCCTCAATGCCTTATGTTGAACTCTTCGCGGAACAATCGGCTGGACGAGTGATCTACTCTATGATGGATTTATTTGTCAGGTTCGATCATCGTGCGTTAGCAGAAGACTCTCGCAACCTTACGACATTCCAGACGCCCTTGGGAACCTTCTGCCTCATGGTCCTACCTCAGGGATGGACAGACTCACTGGCCATCTTCCAGAATGACATAGCTTTCATTTTGCAGGATGAGATAGAGTGCACGCCAAATTTTCAGGACAATGTCAATGTACTTGGCCCCCATACCCGCTACGAACTCGGAAACAGCAGCTATGAGACTATTCCTCAAAATACCGGGATCCGACGATTCATCTGGGAACACTGCCTCAATAACAACCGCATTCTCCACTGTCTCAGCCACTAAACTCTTCCTCTGCATCCTGGAAGTCACGGTTGTGGGGCAATGATGTACCTATGAAGGCTGTATTCCAGATCAGACCAAAGTCTCAAAGATTCTTAGCTGGCCTACCTGCAAATCCAAGACAGACATTCGCGCCTTCTTAGGTACAATGGGAACTGTCCGAAATTGGATCAAGGATTATGCAGCCCTTTCACATCCACTCACTGATCTCACACACAACAACACTCCCTTCCATTGGACTAATTCAGCACAGGACGCCATGAACACCCTCAAAACCGCAGTAACCAAGGCTCCTGCCATATGCCCCATCAACTATAATTCAACCAACAAGGTGATCCTCGCCATCGACTCATCTTATCTCGTGTGTGGCTGGATTTTGCTTCAACTTGACAATGAAGGCAACTGTTGCCCAGCACGATTCAGCTCAATCACATGGAACAAGCGCAAGTCAAAGTACTCTCAGGCCAAAATCGAGCTATACGGACTCTTTCGTGCTCTCAAAGCCATCAAAGTCTGGCTCATAGGCATAAAGAAGCTCACCATTGAAGTAGATGCTAAATATATGTATTAAGGGTATGCTTAACAATCCAGATATTCAGCCGAACGCTGTCTTCTTAGATAGATGATCTATAGATGGAACACCTACAAAACCAATCTATCTCCACGGTCAGCGATCCAGACAAATACCGATGACTGATAACGTGGTCGTTCGTGGGTGGTTCTCTAGTGATACCTAAGCTACAGTCAGTAGAAGGCACTGTGTGAGGTCAGCAATGTGTGTGGCTGTGACCACAATGATGGCAAAAGAAAGAAAGAAAACAAAATGAAAAACACGTACTTGTATCCTGGATGAAGGATGTCTTGAGACAATCTTATCCCAACAGACTGTGCGGAGTTATAACGATCACTCCCTCAGCGCAAAACAGGTAGGACCAATGGTCAGGACTAGTCAATGCTTAGAGTCTTTATGTACTACTGAACCTGCTGCCAAGGTACTCACAATGAGTATTAAACAGATACAGGAACGGACGTCCTTGGCATTCAATACCAAGTCCCCTTTCAGTAGCTAAAGCTGTGGCAATGAAACCCTGGCTCACTCTCTCTACTCAGATGTGTGAGGTCAAGCATACACTTATCAACTCCAAACGTCTCCCCCACTAAGCTATTCTAAGTCTTAGGTGGTCTAAAGAGACAACACAAGTGTGTGGAATATCTTATGCTTGAAGACAAAGAAATCCAGAAAAATAAAAGAAGAAGACAGAAAAAAAAACAAACAAAAGGGACAGTACCAGGTCTTGCTGGTTGTGGAGGACAATGAGCTCACACTAATTACTGTCTCACTAAAGGGTACCTTCACCAATCTTACAGTCTCTCACTGTTGTTGGCTATGATCACACCTCACACTAGTAATTGGGGGTCAAAAGTTCTCTAGGCTCACTGCTCAAAGTGGGCCCTTTATATAGACAAATACATGTGGCTGTGTGGTACTAGTACAATATAGTTTGCTACTGGCATAATAAGGTTACTAGGAGTCATTATGAGTCATATGGAGTCATGAACTTTAATCTGAGTCATATCAGATGAGTCACCATGGTATGTGGCTGAGTCATGTCAAGCACAGGTAAATCATGTGACTTCCCTGTGGCCTAACAAAGGCAAAGCAAAAAGTCTAGAGCTGATTACATACTTTATGGACTCTCTCTCAATATTTACACGTCTCAGTTGTTTATTGCGGTGGTTTTTCAACATATCCTTCATATCTAGGGTTTTGTGCCTTTTCCCACAGGACAACTCATGTGGGAAATAATTTTCTAAGTCACCTGACATGCGTGAGATTCTTTCTTAGTCATCCTCACAGCCTTCGGAGTAAAACTGGTTACATAAAAAAATCTTCAAAAATAATCAAGCCTAGAGGCAAAAAGTGAAAAAAAATGGACTATTAATGTGTGCTCTAGTTTATAGGCTTAGGGTGAGAGAGGATTAGTCAGCCATGCACCAAACCAGTTTGGTGCAGGTCAACGCTGCCATAAACCATTGGATTGCCAGGATTCTGCTCTTCGACTTTACCCTCAAACATGTACCTGGATCAAAGCATCAAGGACCAGACAGACTGTCCTGCAGACAACGTGCTCCAGAGGACGACAAAGAAGATGAGGAAAGTTCGCATGACATTGAGGAGTGGATTGATGAATTGTTGGGCTGTGGCTTATGGGTTGCAGACAGTTTGGACACAGGGGGTCTTGATATGATGAACTGAGCAACAGTACTGCAAATCACAGAAACTTTGCACATATCTGATCTCGGCCCTCCGTCCGATGATACTTCCTGGAGATGTGATGAAAACTTAGAAATTCTCAGTATCTATCTAAACACCCAGCGTCTTTGTATCCTCAAGCAAGCACCCCAGTTCTTCGCATGTGGAAATCACCTATGGCATCAGGACACAGCAGGACAACACCAGATTGTTCTCTTTGGTCAAGATCACATCCAGATCCTGCGAGAAACTCATGACTGTTTGGGTCACAAAGGCTTCTACCCCACTTGACAAATGACAGCAGACTGCTTCTGGTGGCTGACATTGGATAAAGACTTAGCATGGTACCTCAAGATCTGTCACCAGTGTCAACTCCATTCAACCAACAAAGTTGTCCTCCCACCCACAGTCGCCATCCCTGCCCCACTTTTCTGCAAAGTTCATGCTGACAGCATGTATATGCCCATCTCTTGAGGGTATTGCTATATTGTTCAAGCCAGATGCTCCCTTACTGCTTGGCCCGAATGGCGCATGCTCAAGACTGAGACAGGATGCACATTGGGCACCTTTATCTTTGAAGAGATTTTGTGCTGATGGGGGGCTGTTGAGGAGATTGTAATGGATAATGGTACTCCATTCATTGTGGCAGTGAATTGGCTGAGAGAGAAGTACCACATTAATCACACCCGCATTTGTGCCTACAACTCACAGGCAAATGGGATTGTTGAATGCTCACACCACACAATTTGTGATTCACTTGTCAAGTCTTGTGACAGCAACATCACACTCTGGCCCATTCTCGCACCCCACATCTTCTGGTCTGATTGCGTGACTACTCGTAAATCTACTGGCCATTCACCTTATTACATGACTCATGGGGTCGAGCCCTTGCTCCCCTTTGACATCACCAAGGCCACTTTCATGCTCCCTGAAGTTTCTACCCTCCTCTCCACGGATGAACTAATCAAAATCCACGTGCGGCAACTGATGAAGCATGACGATGACTTAGCTGAAATCCACACACGCATTCTCAAAGCCCAATTCACGTCCATTGCAGACTTTGAGCGACGTTTCGCCCATGCCATATGCAACTACAATTTTCAGCCTGGTGCCCTGGTATTGGTTCTCAATAAAAAGATTGAGGCTGCATCCAATGCCAAATGCAAGCCAAGGTACTTTGGACATATGGTAGTCATCTCCCGCTCCACTGGTGGCTCTTATCGTCTTGCTGAACTCGATGGCTTGGTCTCATGTCTCAAGTTCACTGCATTCTGCATTGTTCCTTATCATCCTCATTCCTCATCAACACTCGAAGTTACTCAGTTCATTAATCCAGATGACCTCAATGGTACTGTCCCAGAATCCGACTAAGTTCACAAGATCAACAGGGACCTTCAATTTTTTTTAGTTGGGGGGAGGTGTAAGGAAGGCTTCGCCTTCAGTGCTGGATGCTCACCACAGCACCATCTTCGATGATTATGTAACAATGTTTGCTTTGACTCAGTACTTTCTTTCTACTCACTAAACTCCCATTATCTACAAAGACCATGCCACATTTCCCTTCATGTTCCTTTCTACATTTGATCCCTTCCATAGATGCCACTCGCACCCCAATAGTATGTATATACGCCCATGTAATTCTCGTAGAATCAGTGAATCATACTCCCTCGAAGCGAAACACTGAAAAGCCAGTCCACAGTTACTGAAAACAGCAGCTACTGAAACCAATATTGTCCATTTTCATCAAGCATTCCCCAATGAACTCAGAACAAGCCTTACACAAAGTCAGACCACCAACATGAGTGTGAGGTAAGCCCCTATCATCAAATCGATGGGCCTGCACCTACAACAGTGACACTGACTGCATTGTCACTTGCAGGAGTTTTCTGGGGTCTAGTGTGAGGAATTTGAAACATTGGTGCAGTTTATCGAAGACAACCATAATTTTGGCCTGAAGCCAAGGTGAGTCTTTAATGTATGTCGTTCTGTCCGTTAATTCTCATTGCAATGCTACAGATTAACATACATTGATTCAGACAGCACCCTGATAGTTGAAATGCCATCTGCAGTCCATGAAGCCCCATTCACTGCCTTGTACTCCACGTTTACATGCTTCCTCAAAAATTTGCCCTTCAATTCCACTTCAATCAATGCAAATGTTTTGAGCAATATCAAGGCCTCCAACTCCCTCATCCTGGACTTGAGGGTTTCATTGCAAAATATGTGAGATGTGGTGGAGGTTCTAGTTCCCATCATTGGGGAGACTGCATTTTCCCAACACACTGGTGCCCTGATGGACAAGTTCCAAGAGGTGCTTGATGCTGATCCATCCATAATAATGGCAATCATGGCTGTGGTGACCAAGAGCAAACACTATTCTTCACCAGCAAAAGGATCACCCTTGCAGATGGCACTTATGCGTGATGGGTCGATTCGCTTGGCCAAGGATTTCATTACTGGGTCAAATGTACTCCTGACCCTCAATGCACCAGTGATTGTTGAAGGCCACACATGGTGTTCAGTGAAGTCGGTAATGTTCAAGGTCTGGGTGAGGGGAGATGAAGTTATAGACCTTGAGACACATGATCCAGCCTTCATGGTGGAGGGGGTAAGTCAATATTGTTTCAGTATTTGCAATTAGTAA
Source organism: Suillus cothurnatus (assembly GCA_016758765.1). Taxonomy (NCBI): domain Eukaryota; kingdom Fungi; phylum Basidiomycota; class Agaricomycetes; order Boletales; family Suillaceae; genus Suillus; species Suillus cothurnatus. The sequence continues at coordinate 9,458 of JABBWL010000200.1, read as the reverse complement.
GTGATGAGTTTTTCCTAGACTCTCTATCCTGTAGACAATATGAACTCAGTCGTGGATATGATTCAGAAGGGAGTGGATGCGCTGAGGGGACAGATCATCTCAATGTCCCTAGCCATCGATCCCGACATTGATGTTGTTGCCCTACAAGACCCCGCCATCAAGTTTCACATCAGGAAGGGTGACATCATCACAAAGATTGCAGGTGCTATGCGTGAAACTGCATACCGCTGCTACTCGGTGTGGTACAAGAAGGCATCCAAAGCTTTTAAGTGGAAAGCCACTTTCGAGCAGCTCCCACCCACAATAGGCCCACCAGCTACCAATACTCATGCTGAGATGAAGGTGAAACATCGCATGGGTGCTTCTCGTGGTGGTGTGTGACTTTCTCGCCACAAGGGTACTTGACCCTAACATCTTGTATCTCATATCAGAGTCATATATACTCAGAATTTTTGGGGGTCATGATTTCTGCCCTCACATGTGTTTTGCCTCAATCACTCGGTTTTCCTGTGTACAGCTATTAGCTCCCAGTCGGTATGCTCCTATTCCATCAATTTACACATTCATGGTGAAAGATCAACAACCGCTTAACCGTGGATCCCATCAATGCCATCTTTGAGCATAAGTTTGGCAGCAAGTGTGCGATGATCATGCCTGATAAGGGTAGTTTGGAGGAGTTCAAGCTCAAGGAGATAATGAAGAGCCTGAATGGCATGGTGAGTGTTGCATCTCACAAGTTATCATTGCCAACTTCTCCACCAATTACGTAGATCCAACTTGCCCTCGCTCAACCTTATATCAAGTAGCCATGCCAAAATATCAGCTTGTTGGTTTTTTATACTTTAAAGCTCTTTCGTTTCCTCCCGTCATATCCTCATTAGGATAATTGGCCTTATCTTGACCTTTAGCGCAAGCACACACTATAAAACAGGGTTTCCTTACCAGCATTTTCTCTAACTCTCTCCACCACTGTCCTTCAGGACCTTCACTGATACCTTTCACCATGTCTGCAGCAGAGCTTGACCATCATAATGCAACACATGGACTCGCACTTCCAGACCTCTCTGGTGTAGTACCCACCTGCACTGAGGTGAGGGCAAAGCATTGTATTGCTGCTCTAGAAGAGGAGTTACAGGTGATGAGGCAAGAAAGAGGAACAAAACAGAGGTTCATCACTGATCTTGCTCACTACATGCCTCTTACTCATTGATCCTCACAGAAAGACCACCTACTACATTTCTCAGGGCCAGGTGGTCCGCTGCATGGTCGCCCTTTATGCTAGCATTGAAGACTTGATTGCAGAGGATGATTGCAGATGCGAAGTGGACTGGGAAGAGTCCACCACAGAGTAAGTCATTTTATTTGGTTCTATAATACATTTAATTTTATGATATAGCCAAAATTGCTTTCAGCGTGGTTACATTGCACTGGTACACGCTCTTCTGTGGATCCATGAAAAACTTTCAGAACTTGACACTGATGATGCCAAGGATATGCTGAAGAAGGTGTGTGCTCTCAATTTCTGAACTTTTCGCGCTGCATACTGATAATATTTAGATCAAAAAAGGAGTGGATGCGGCCCACAGCAACAATACTTCCACCCTCAAAGATTTGGTCACTGCCTGGATTAATCAAAGTTTTCATCTGTCCAATCTACTTAAGTCTGATGATAAACAGTCGCGAGGCTTCACACATGACATTTGTGGCAAGTTACTCTGCCCTGCTGAGTGGGACTGGAGTAAGGACTAGCAAGTATCAATCTTTGTTGATTATCACATGATGCTGATCGGTTTGGGCAGTGTGAAGGTAGGTATTCGTGACAGAACATCAGATTACATCATATCAGAAAACTCTTGGCCACTGTTTGTGTATGAGAACTACTCATTCAGCAGTGACAACCTCAAGAAAGGTCTTTTCATGTCGAAGATTCTGGTTCAGGTTAGTGGTTTTGGGTCATAGTTGCGAATACTTATTAAATTTGTGATGGCACTAGGCTTTTAAGGCCACTTTCACATCTCCTTCTTCCACAAAAGAAGCTGATGGGGATGGGGATGGAGCTGACATCCTCGAGAACAACAGGTGTGCTTGGCATGCACTAAATCAAGTCAAATTTAAAACATGCATGGCCTCAATCATTAACATGAGGAAAGTTACTCCTCATTCTATTGCTTATGTTGTCTGTCAAGTCAGTTAAGATGAACCCCTGTCAACATCTGGCTTACAATCTTTATGGCAGGTTCAATTTGCACTATCCAGCATCTCATCTTGGTGCACCATCAATGGTGACTTCAACTACAAAGCATTCTGGAACAATATTGTGGACTTTTTTGAGGATGTCCCTGGCCCTGTCACATCACGTAGGGTGACCACACTCCTTGAATGGTGGACCAGGTATTGAATGTATATTTTTGTATGTTTCAGCTATCTAACCTAATTGTTTAGGAAAGTTTTCAGCAAAAACCATCACAAGGAACTCACACCAGAGGTAGTGTCCAAAATGTCTGTTACAGCACTAGCAGAACAGAGAAAGGCATTGGAGGATGCTGCTTTTGATTCGGACTAGCTAAATTGTTGTTTTACCTTCCATCATCGTATATACGCTTTAAAATATCACTGTTTCTTAATGCAATCATGATATCGCATCAACTATTTGTGATCAAGATTGAATATCATTTGATTTGTGTCTGTTATTAGTAGTGCTGGTGCATTAAGTATGTACTGTCCAACGTCCCATTTACCACTAAACTTATTTATATTCATGACCGTGTGTTAAGGTCGCCTATCCGAAGACAAGGAATAGTATTGTATGATATCCGAAGGTAAGGATTAGTATCGTATTCCTATCCGAAGATAAGGAATAGTATTGTATACTTATCCGGATGGCGTCCGGATGTCGGACGAGAGTATAAGGGCTAGTCTAGACAAGTCTAGAACTAGAAACTAACAGAGTATCGACTATCCGTAGATAGAGGTGGATGCGTATAGACTATCGGATACAATCCTTAAGTCTCGGAGGGTGACAAGAGTTGTTAAGACTCGAGTCCGGATAACGGAATGAGGACAATCTAAGATGATATTCAAACTGAGGATCTATCAAGATGTACAAGAGTTTATATACTGTAGGTAGCTAACGGAATAATCAGAGGCAGTGTCCGAGGCTATGTACATTAGCGCAGTCAAAGGATAACGGATCAGTAAGCGTATCGGATAGGTAAACAACCGAGTACCAGTAATAGACATGTAGCGAAGATATCGGGTAAGTATAGAACCGGTTATCCGAAAGGTAGAGAATACCGAATAAAGGAATAGGCTGTGTTAATGCTATATGGACAGGTAATGAATAAGAAAGCTTATTGTATTGGATCCGGAGCGGATAGGCATATCAGATCGGATCCATATATCGGATTGGACGGATGAGCGGTAGTTGGTAGTTGGACAATTGCGATAGTGGATGAGACTGGAACTGGTTATGGATGAGGTCTAGGATCCTAATCTAAGGATTAGTCCATAAATCTGACTATACAATAGGTCCAGAATCTGAGATATGACACCGTGACAACACATGTTCCTTTACCTGTGTGTGGCATGAACCATGGAAATTTGTGCAAGCAAAATGCTCCTAGTAGAGGAAGTCACTCACAGTCTCCGTCTGAAGAGTATCAGTTGAAATTTCACATATGAGAGGCACACTATTGTTGGAGACGGAATGGTGGCAGATATAGAGATATCAGGATATATTTCAGTGGCCTGGTAACAATCCATCCTCATTGACATGTGCAACTCGTTCAAGATGCCATGTTATCTGAAACCACAAGCAGATTGGTACCTGAACAAAAGTCTAAACACACCTCATCACCTCTTCACAGCCCCAGCATCTTGTTATTCACTCTCTAAGGGGTACATCATTCTGCCAGATGAAATTTGTTGTATCCAGTGCACAAATGGGATGGAGGAATAATTTCTGTTGCCATTTTTGTCTTTCTCAAGGTCAATCAGAACAACCTGTGCTGCTCTGCAAAGCCAATTCCAGAACCACGCATCTTCGTGTTGATGGCCACCATGTTTCCCATCAAACAATTTTTCTCATCTTGTTTAGAACTGCCACCAAACTGACAGTCATGCAATTTGACTTTAACATCTGCTGCATCTCTTATTTCAGTCAAACACTCCATTGTTGCTCAGACAGAGCACAAGAGGTATGTATTTTTATGTCAGTTATTTTTTTTGGCATTGTTCCTAACAGCTGACATTTATTTTGCCATACTAGCACTAACCACAATCCCCCCGCCCACCAAATGCACCTCTTATATTAGAGTTTGTGGATGGTGCTTTTGATGAAGGAAATCTGAATTTTGTGTTGTTTGGCAGATAGTTGAGCAGCATCACAATATTTAATTCAATATGGCAGTCTAGTAATATATAATTTGATGCAGTGGCTAGACCAGCGGCTTATGAATTTTCACATCATCCATTGATTATGAAAATTGGACATCAAAAGCAAGATTATTTAGAGCTAATTGTGTCATAAGTTGAGTGTGCTGTTTTAATCTGTGCCAGTATAGCATCATTGACAAAAATACTTGATGATGGATATGATGGGAAGTAGCCACATGACTATGTGTGAAGCAAATGATGGACATCTTAGTCAGTTTAGGCAAGTTTGTGACACATAGGAGTCAAGGGCCCTGCGTTTTACCAATCATATAGTTTGTTAAATGTGCACTTCACATTATCTCATTATCATCAACAAAACAACACATAGCGTATATGATCATATATGGTCTTGTGAAGCTTACATTACCACATGTCTGTTTACCATATTATATGACCTTGCAGTGATCTTGTATGAGTGTAGCAGACAGGTGAATTTCTTGTAATCTCAAGCCAGTGTTATGGAGACTTGCATGGATGCGGGCAGACTGGTGGTGACTTGTATGAAGGTAGCAAAGACTGGTAGTGACTTACATGGATGTGGGAAGACTGGTGGTTACTTGTATGAATGTAGCAAAGACTGGTGGTGACTTGCATGGCCAGCAACAGGCTGACGGTTACCTGCATGATAATTAAAAGACTTTTGTGGGCTTACATTCAGTACTGCTGCAAGGCCAAGGATAAAATCATATTTATCAACTCTCACCACCAAGTCAGTGCTGCTTACCCATTCTAGTACTTGCAACAATTCAAGAAATATATGAAATTCAGTGTTGTACAAGACAATCAGTCATTAGAGCTCTGCATAGCCTTCATACTCATCTACAGCATCATCTTCACCATCCTCTGGTCCAACCTCATCGTTGGCCTCCTCAAGACCATCCATTGGTTCAGGCTCGGCCCCTTCTTCATCAGTCGCCTCTTCTTCCTCATCAATTACCCCATATTCATACTCATCCATCTCTGACTCAATATCATCTTCATCTTCACCTGCGGCTTGATTTTAGGCTGTGCTGGTGGACTCACTAACCTGCACCAAGTCATCATCACTCCAAGTCTGATCTATGTTGTTTTCTTAGTCTTCTTCACTATTATATCAAGCAATTTCATCCAGTGGGTCACAGTCCTCCAAGAAAATTGAAGTGGACTCGTGAGGACTTGTGGCCAACTCCACCACCACGGAATCTCATCAACATGTCTCTGTCAACACATCTGGATAATGAAGGTCAGTGATGGACATCAGGAGCATGGACATAACATACATGTTAATGTAGAAAATTTTCCAATCTGTGTTGTCATCATGTAGCGGACAAGCAACTGAGGGCAGCAGTAATAGATCAGTGCGACCATGGGCAAAGCCAGGTATCAAGTGAATGCCTTGAATGATCTGCTGTGGATCGAGAAAGCCGAATGCTCAAGGTATGTCAGCGGGGATGAAACCAAGCCTATGAAGGCGCTTTGCCTTCCATCCAGATTGGTAATTATTAGGATCACGACCAACCACCACACCCACAAGAAATTCATCTGCTGGGGTTCAACTGAGGTTATATCTCCGCCTCTATAATGATATTTGCGTGGAATATGCCCAGGATGCGTGCATACCAATATGGATGTGTGTTGTCATCTTTGTGTCCAAGAACCATGATATCTGTGTGAGTGCGGGGATTAAGAGAGTCTTGAGAGCGACAGAGATCATACGTCGTGTAATTGACATGAATGACCTTGTGCTGAAATATGCGGTCATTGACAAATAGGACTTGGGCATGCTCGGCTGAAGAGAACTCCATCTCATCACCATCATATTGATGACCAAGTAAACGAGAAAGGAGGTGATCTTTCAGCCATGGAAGGAAGTTCTTCATGTTTGATCATCAATATCATTAACTTTAGTATTTTAGATGACTCACATCTAATGCAGGATCGTTTCCGTGTTTCTGGAGCCACCAAGGGAGATTCAGATGGTACCTTGTACCATTGGAGATGTGGTAGTGTGATGTCGGGTCTGAATAAGCCAAGGGTTCAGATGCTTCGAAGGGTATATGAAGCAAGGCATCTTGGTCTGCAGTCGTTGTATGCTTAAGGGCTGCTGTAGACTTGCCTTTCTTCAATTTTGAATCATCGTGCTCAGCATGGGCCATTTTGAATAGAATCCATTCACAACATTCCTGCTTTGCAATTCCAGAAGTGAACTTTGCTTTGCTGACTCAAGGGTAGAATTGTTTCACATGGTGATGTTCAAGCTCACCCTAGAATATATTGAGTCAGTGGCAAAATATAATAGCCATGCTTCTAGATTGTACCGGTTGAGTTGTATAATTGTCTGTCATCCCAAATTGACGAATAGCTTCCACATAGTCACCGAGGGCATGTAGCTTATATGTCTGGAAGTTGAAGTGCCAAATTTTTGGCCCATCTGTGGAGTTGGTACTGCAGCCATGAAGGCCCTTGCTTTTCTGCCTGTCAAGCCTTTCGGCATCCATGAGCAGCCTCCTCACTTGGTAGATCTCGGGTCTCAAATTCTTTCTCAGTCTCCTTGATAAAGTGCCAGAGAAATCTTCCAAGACGTGTTGTGGATGTGTCAAGAAAGCTGAGTGTTGTGTCCATGTGCATTTGCAGCTTCACAAGGCCTTGCCACATTGCTAGCTCAAAGAGCAGATCTAGCAGAGGTTCATTCCACTCAGGTGGAAGAAGCAGCTCAAAGACAGGTATAGCACACTGTTTTGTCAATGTTAGCTCGCAGTAACTCCAATGTTGCACAATGGTTACCTGTAGCAAGTCTTCAAAGTCCCTGTCTGCAAGATGCTTCATACCCGAGGCATTGTTACTGAATCGACATATTGTACCCCGTCCAAACATTGGTACTTGTCAATACCTGTAACCTTGGTCTTAACATTAGCGTGCTGGTAGATAAAAAATCAACAGACCATTTATTCAAATCCTGAATGGTGTCATTCCCATATGCATACAAAATCTGAAGAGCGTGAGTGAAGATGGCCTTCCAGACTCCAAGCTCGAACTCATGAAGTAGGTCAGGTACAAAAAGTGTATAAAAATTGAACCCAAATCGAGCAAGTCAAGTCAAAAATGCACTCTGTTAATTTGTTACTGATGATCATAATGTGATTGTGGTAGAATGATGAACTGCTGTTGAAATGAGAGAATCTGGGCCCAACAGACATTTGACAAAGATGCTAGACATGTTGGTGCCCTTCACATACAGCCAGTCACAAACCCTTTTGATTGTCAATCATAGCCCATGACTATCTTCACATGCGTCTCGCTCATGACGGCACCTGTCAGTGCGAGTGCCAAGTTCTCTGACCTTGGCCTTTGGGACTAAACAGCACAGGCAAGGACATTTTGCAAGGAACTTAATACAGGCCAGAAGCGTCCTGTAGAGTATGTGCAATCAATATTAAATTTGAGCTAGAGATTCTGTGACTTACTTTTCAGGATTGTCAGCAGAGTAGGTAAAAAGCAGGGAAAGACTCGCCGATGGATACCATCAAGAAATTCGATGACAATGCCAAACTCATAGGCATGCATGAAGTCATCATCCATGAGGAGCAGCCAGATGGCTTGCATAAGTTCATGTCGGCAGTGTGTCAACACCTCAGCCATTGCAGGTTTTTTGAAGACTCGCTGATAAAAATCCTGGATTGTGTCTGTAAGCTATTTGAAGGTTATCAGTGGGCAATATGAAGCACCTTGCCATGAACTCACTTTAGGAATATAGGCAAGATGGTGCGCAGCAAGCATGATGGCTTTCTGCGAACATATTTGGACTGATTACCAAAATACAGTGGCTCAAAAAGTGTCCCAATGTTTGTGGCTTTTCATGTAATTGCTTCATTAGGAGCCAGGGTGTGGGAATCTGACTAAGCTATAGGGAGATGTTGGACAGCCCTGCCTCTTGGCATTATATTTGCTCCATATAGCGTTGGAAACAGATGACATCGTGCGAAGATATGGTCATTTTAATTTGATGACTCATTGGGACACTTTTTTGACTTTCATTCTGATCAACACAATCTCTATAATTATGGTACTCTGTGTGGCTTCCTTTTACTCTAATCACCTCTGCCACTCTTCTAGACATATTATCTATCAATTTGAGGTATCACTCTTTAGAAATCTTCTTCTATTCTACTGCAACTCTGTTCTATAGCTGAAATAGCCCCTATGGTAGATTTTGATAGGCTGCAAGCAATTTCTCAAGTAATGTTAGGAGGTATTCAATTGGTAGCCAAATTGAAGATGTGATTAGGGTCACTATTTTATGAGAAGATAGTGTCCTCTTCATTAATATATCATTTCTACATGATTCTGAGCAGACACTTCTCTAAAATAGAGATGTACTACTGTGCATTTATTCTTCCCTTCATTTCAAAGAGAATTTCACTCAATTACATCCTATACAGTCCCATACCATCAAATTTCCTTCTCCAAACTTGAGTTTTTGCTTGACTTATCTTTCTCTTAGTGGTTTTTCTACCTTTATTTCACACATTTTTCAGTCTATCTGACCCTATCATATACATTTTTATCTCATCTTAATCATATAACAGTAATTCAGTTCCCAGTAGTCCAATACTAGTACTTTGGTGTAGAATTTTATCTCTTCTTTGTATAGGCTGGAAATCAGAGAGTTCTTTCTTCTTGATTACAGCTTCAAGATTAGCTACCTTAAGAGCCTTACTGACTATCTGAGTAGGGATAGTGGTGGAGATGATGGAATTAATAGATTTGGTGACCTTGGTTGCAATTACAACCTACCCAGTTAGAATATGGTAATCAAGAGATCTTGGGTCATAGGGAGCATGCATCCAAGTTAGATACTAAATAGTTTGAAGACCATGATGTTACTATTTTATCCTGGTCAGAATAGTTCCTGGACCTTGACTCTATTGAATACCTCCTAACATTACTCGAGAAATTGCTTGCAGCCTATCAAAATCTACCATAGGGGCTATTTCAGCTATAGAACAGAGTTGCAGTAGAATAGAAGAAGATTTCTAAAGAGTGAT